>JASDQU010216988.1:428-13414 GCA_032191745.1 Picea mariana | reverse complement strand
CTTATTCTTCTCTTGCTTCGATAACTAAGAGCCAACAAACCCCTTGAATCTTCAACATTTGGTCAAAACACATTTTTATTTCCTTTATTGTAAGAAGAGTATATTTATCATCGATATTGGATTTGAAAAATTATGCTTATTTTGTACTTAGTACAATTGCGACCAAGACTATCATATCCCTTAGAATATCTACCTTTTACGTGTTAAATTATGCTATATAAAAAGTCACAGTGCGCAATAACATAAAGACTATTGACTATCCTATAGTCTACCCATAACCATTAGTACTTATCCATATTGACATACATTCACATAGTTTACTATGTAGCTATCATATGGATTCCATAGTGCTAACACTATCCATGTCAATATCACAACATAATGTTTTAGCCTAACAATATAGTCATCGTTTAACACATAGATTGTTAAAAGTGTTAACATAATGCTTGCAGTATTCCCCAATGAAATACTTGTTGTTACTCAAGGATTAAAGTGTTGGGAACCATAAGGAAGTGTGCCCTTAGCCTAGAGCAATGAGCATATAACATTACACACACAGTTCATAACCCTAACTGGCTGGCAACACGACTCGGCAATAAATTGTTTTGAAATTGTTGAATGGAGGATGTCAGTCCAACATTTAACCCCTAGCTAATCCATTTAATTTTGACCTGAACTGTACCTCTGGAATTGACACTTCGACCACCACATCCAATGTAGACCTGCCATCTCCATGGTTTCACATGGAAAAGGTACTAGTGCATACCCACCGTGTTACTCCTCTAACAAGACCCTATCTAACCACTTCCCATTGCTTGTCCTTTGCTCATTGTAATGATTGTCTCTACGTGAAAATTTTTCCCTTTCCCATTGTAACGATTGTCTCTGCAAGAAAATTATCTTTACTCTGTAAGCTAACCTTGCCCCTACTATGCATGGTCAGCAACATAGGAGCTCGGTGATGGTAACCACAATGGGAGGAGGCAAATCATCCCCAGTTCTTCTTTTGCACACGGTAAGCAAGAGATTCATTGTTTCAGTACTCTATAACTCATGAATAAAACTTTGTTTGGTGAGGTTTAGCAATGTAATAACATTTTTCCTCTGTAAGTGTTTCCTCCCAAGATCCTCTGGGTTTAAAGCTCTCGGGACTAGGGTTAGGGAAATTCCCGGGTTGGTTGAAGCTCTTCTAGTATCCATGGCTTACAATTCTCTTGTGGTCAAAAGTGTTTCGACAGTTAAACTGTCTATGTTCCTTTCGCGTTTTTCTTGTATCCACTGTTATAACATAAGTTCATTTTTTCTCTGTGTGAAATACCTCAAATATTCTGTGGGGCGTCCTGTAATCTATACTATGTGTGAGATATGTTAACACTGTGTAATTCGTAAGTATGTTCTGGAAATTTATGTTAGAATTCCAATGTGTAATGGGTACTCTGTGTAAGCATAAATGTGTAGTTTTATTTTTATTCCTTGTAGATTTATGCTCTGTGTGTTTGGTTTACCACCCTGTGGGACTCGTATTGAGCTCTGTGTGAATATATATATATATATATATATATATATATATATAGGATAAAACCTCTATGGGGTTTGTGGATGTGTTCTATGTATTTTTACTACCACTCTGTATGCAGGCAACAGATTAACCCCTTGTTCATGAGCTACCTTCTGAGATCCATACAACAATATATAAATAGGGAAAAAAATTTAACCCTCTATTTATAAATTTTACATTCGGTGTTTCCTACAATGAATACGCATGGGCAACAATTGACCCTATGTCTAAAACATTACGTCGTGATATCTACCAAGAGAACATGGAGTCGAGGTGACAACTAGCAACAAAGACTATGGAAGTGTCAGCAACACAAGGTCGCAAAGGGAACGTGGCATGGCTAAAAAGACAGCTCAGAGAGGTGCAAGAAACCATTGTACAGTTGCGTGAGTCACATAGGCTGTCAGAGGAAAGTTATACAAAGAATTCCAGGGAATGTGAAGTGGCCGAGAAGGAATCCCGCGCGGCTTTCGCCAGTGCGCAAAAAAAAAAATTAGCTGGCATTCGTCTCTACATCCGAAAAAATAAGACAAATCTTGGCATTTTTGGAGGACACATTTCCCTAAAGCACTCTACCATTTTGATAACATTCATGACAATCAAACAACCACTTGTCACGCACATTTTTCCCAGCAAATGAGTGTGCAGTAGAAATCAAAGTTGTTATTGTAGATGGCGAGTTCCTGGCAGATGCATGTCCTCTCAGACATCTGATCGAAGGAAAACATTGACACATTGTTTCCTCACATCAATACCTGAACGATGATCATATCCTCATGGAAAATTTGCGAACAGTCATGTGTAAAAAGACATGATTATTGTCTATTTTTGGAAAGCGCCATGCGAAGAGTCTCTAATGCATACTACTTAGTTTCCTATTTTCTAGGGCTAGTAGTTAGAAAGAAGGGTATCCCAAGTGGCACCCTCATTTATATATTTCATCTTTTCGATGTAAGCCATGTTGGTTGGAAAAATTGGTAGACGATAACTATTGTATGTAATTTGATTTTTTGACTGAAACTTAATGCAAAGATATTGTCACTTGATGAAAATATTCTAATTATAGCAGTCAGATGTATTGTGCCACTTTCTTTGCGTATGTGCTTCCTGTCATCTTTATTCATATTTTTTTTTGTCTGTTTCAGAATGAATTTTTGAACCTGTGGATTCACTGTGCAAATCCCCTTATTTGCGCCACTTAGACAAAATGTTTTCTTCTAAAAGCTAACTCTGAATTCACCCACAGCGGTGCTCCAAGTTACTTCCTGTGCTTTTTTCCTTGCCACACATTACGATTTTACACTAAATATTGTTGCTCGCTTAGCTGTATCCTCTCAATTCCAGTCACCAAGTCATTTTTCTTTGTCATTTCCTCAAATTGAAACCATAGTCCAAGTCTTACTTTCTTACACCAATATAACCAGAACCCATTATATCAAAGGTGTTAAATCTAGCCACTGCTTTCAAGGCCATATCATGCATGAAGACTGCACCTCCCGAGAGAGCCCTCTCCAGATATGAAAGTTTATTATCAAGTCTCAAAGTTGGTTGAAAAAGTTACCTTTGTCACTTATTTATCAGCCAAACATATTTACAGAGTGATAACATTCTAGCGCGGTTGTCGGGGAGAAACTGAATAGATTTTCCATGGGAGAATGAATAACGTTGTAGTTTGACCCCTGAGGGTAATAGAGGGAAAAACATCCATACCGACTGAAACCCTTACCCTGGTGAATCCATTCCAAAATACCAGTAGCTCCAAGTAGCATAGTTCAGGAACCCTAGCTCTAAAGAAGATCTATACCAGATATAATCGTAACCCAAACCCCACAGAGCTTGTCTACGACCCCAAGAAGATTATGCGTAGGAATAGAGAGCAAGAATCGGACCCATTCTACTACCTGGAAAAAATATTGTCCTTACCCAAATATAGTGCACAAAGCATCGACGACCTTGATTTTGATGAATTATTCGAGCAAACCCTTTTCATTTCTAAGTCGGAAACCAACTTGGACGAGACTTTTTTCAACCTGAAGAAATTCCAAGCCCTGATATCAAATAATATCCCTCAGAATATGAATCCTCCTAGAGCTATGGCCGCCAGATTCTCCCCCCTCATCCTGCCATCCCAACTACATGACTTGCCTCAGAATTACAACCAAAGAATCAAGCTCTACGACGTTGAAGGAAATGTCTCCGCCCAGAGGCACCTAGACTATTTTAATGATTTCGTCGACCTGGAGGAGGTGGACATGCAGACACAAAAATGAGTTTTTTTTCACAGAGCCTTTCGGGAGATGTAAGAAAATGGTTCAAATCCCTCCCGCCTGCGAGCATTCGAGACTTCACCGCATTCAATACATCCTTATTAAATAAATTGGGGGACAATAAAAACCCTTTGCAGCTCTTAACACAGTACAACAATATGAAGAAAGAACTGAAAGAAACAGTGCGAGAATTTTTAGCCTGTTTCTTGAAGCTGTACAACTCAATCCCTGTAGAAGTCAAGCCACCCCCCGAGGCTGCACAGTTGGGATATGCCAATTCCTTTGACATCTGTTTCACCCTATTGTTGAGATAAAGAAGATAAACAAGTTTAGATGCTATAATGAGTAACGTTATCAAAGTCAAAGTAAACATGATGGCGTCGGGGAAACTAAAATCGAGGTTCAACTAGGCTGATAAGAGACCCCAGGGGGATGCATAGCCATCGACGTCGCAGTCTTCAGATGAAAAATTTGGCATTATGATGAATACCATGGAGAATCTGATGGAGAGAATTTCCATGGGAAATAGACCTGTTGTCCAAGAATAGAACGACCCCCAACCTAGGAATCAGAACCTCAGAAGGGGTCAATTCCACCAGAACAGATAGAGGGAACGGAGAGAGTAGAGGGATCAAGGTGACCAGTAGAAAATACCTCCATTCCAAAAAAACTACATGGATGAAGACTTCAATCAAGAGTTCGAAGACCAAATGCATTGTTGTGACGACAAAAACCCCCGCGTGTTCTTGACAAAGAGCGAGCATGATCAATACATGAGAAAATATGACAACTTCATGTTGGATATGGATGATAATATGATACTCAAAACGGATGATGCACAATCCTGGGAAACAGAAGAGTTCAGAAAAGTATATCAGAATGCCATCATGCAGTTCCAAAAGAAATATAACCTCTGGAGCAAAGATGCACCTGTCGAGCCACAACAAATGAACCCCATAAGGAAACCTTCAGCGGACACCCCTTCCACAATCCAACCGAGGCCGGATAGCATGACCAAGGATGTGACAGAGAAGGATAAGTCGAAGGAGGATTCTCCCAACAAAGTTATGGAGTCAATACGGGAGGCGGGCAGAAAGGAGGTGGAGAAAGTCTATCCCCCTTTCAATTTTGAGCATCAGATGGTGAAAATCAAGATCTCTGTCCCGTTCAATGAAATTATTAGAAAGGGTGAGTATCGGGAGTAAATTATTAAAATGATGAAAATGGGAGGGACCCCCAATACTTTGAATATCCAAGATGATCACCCTGCTATAATTTTTGGTCCACGCATTGAAGAGACAAATGATACCGAGGACGTCCCTCTGTTATATGTCAGTCTAAAGTTCCATGAAATGACCCTGCATAACAACATGTTGGATTCTGACACGTCGCACAAACTCATTCCAAAGGTGATCATGGATGAATTGGGTTTGGATATCACCAGGCCATACAAAGACAATTTCTCTTTTGATTCGAGTAAAGTCAAGTGTTTGGGCCTCATCAAAGACCTAGTTGTGTCATTGGCTCAAATCCCCTCAAAGAGCATGGTTACGGACGTATTCGTAGTAGACATACCCCCAAATTTTGTCATGCTTCTATCAAGATCATGGGTTGCGAAGTTAAAGGGCACTTTGCAGATGGATATGTCATATGCCACCATCCATGTTTTTGGCCATGACAGATGGTTGTACAAATAAGTGTTGCTGAAATACATGGTAAGAAGCAAGACACAGCAAAATAACCATCCTATATATGCCATAGACACTGAGGTTGGTTCTTCCATATTCTACAATGACCTGAGTTTCGAAGAGGAAGAGTTGACAACCATCATGACAGCTGACAATAAAACAGTGTGGGAAACAACAGAGTGCACCGACCTGAAAGGCCGTGCAGAAAATGGGGTGTGGAACATGATTTTTTCCAGCACAGTCAGCAAACAAGGGGTTGGGGCTGACATCTGGATAAGCCCCCCCAAGGTGGGCACAGAGCTACACTCATACAAACTCACATTCAAATGTACAAACAACATGGATGAGTATGAAGCACTAATCTTGGGCTTACAAGTTTTGAAATAATTAGGGGCGCAGAAGATAGCAATGCGTGAAGATTCTGAGATGATCATAAATTAGTTAAAGGGTGTATATCAGACCAAACACCCCAAGCTGAGAACATATAGAAATTTGGTGCTGGACCTCCTCGAAGGATTTTCAGAGTATGACCTATCTGCTATCCCCAGAGAGAAAAATCAGATTGTCGATGCATTGGCCACCTCGACCTTGATTTTTAAGATCCCCATCTTCCCAAATAAAAAATATGAAATCGAGGTCAAGCACAAGCTGGTAGTGCCTAATAATATCAAACATTTGTAGGTGTTTGATGACGAAAAGAAGGTGGAAGTATTCCTCCTTATGAGCGACAAGTTCGCTAATAAAAACATTGACGAGGAATGTTGTTGCGATGAAGATGAGAGCGTGGATGCACGCAGTAAAAATGACCCTTTCCAGAACAAGATCATGAGAAGGGACATAATCCAACTAAAAAATAGCATCATTCCAAAGTGGTTGGTGTCGCTGGATAAGTTGTTTGATGAAAATGATGTGGCTAAAAAACCCAAGATCACTACAAGCGAAGAGGACGTGGAATATCGCAACATCGAGACTGAGGAGAACCCGAAGATGGTCAAATTATCAAAGATGCTCAGTCCATAGGTCAAGCAGGACTACGTCAAGCTCATGAAGGATTTCCTGGACGTCTTCGCATGGAGCTATGATGACGTGAAGGTATATGAAACTAAAGTAATCCAGCATGTTATCCCTCTCAAGGAAGATCAGAAACCTTTCAAACATAAGTTGAGACGGATAAATCCCCTTTGTTGTCACTGATCGAGAAGGAGGTAAAGAAACTTTTCGACGCTAAAATTATCATTTATTTGTGATTCTCAAAATGGGCAGCTAATTTGGTACCTGTAATAAAAAAGAGTGGCGAGATAAGACTGTGTGTAGAATTCAAAAATTTAAACAAAGTGTCTCTCAAGGATCACTACACCCTTCCTAAAATGGACTACATTCTGCAAAAAGTGGTGGGGTCCCAGAAGATGTCTATGCTAGACGGTTTTTCAGGGTATAATCAGATCATGGTCCAATCATACGACAAAGAGAAAATGGCTTTCAAAACTCCATGGGGAATGTTCATGTACACGAAGATGCCTTTCGGTCTGATGAACACCGGTGCCACTTTCCAGAGGGAAATGGACATAGAATTTTCTGACGAAAAGTAAAAATTCATTGTAATATATCTGGATGACATCATGGTATACTCTTCCTCCAAAAAGCAACACCTCAATCACCTGAAGAAAGTATTCTAGAAGTGCAGNATCCAGATATATTACAATGAATTTTTACTTTTCGTCAGAAAAGTAAAAATTCATTGTAATATATCTGGATGACATCATGGTATACTCTTCCTCCAAAAAGCAACACCTCAATCACCTGAAGAAAGTATTCTAGAAGTGCAGGAAGTTTGGCATATCGCTAAATCCAAAGAAATTGCATTTCAGGGTGGAAGAGGGGAAGATGTTAGGACACATTGTCTCCAAGGAAGGCATTAAGATAGACCCCAGCAGGGTTGAAGGGATCCTGAAGATCAGAACCCCGCGCAGTAAAAAAGAAGTGCAATCCTTCCTGGGAAACGTGAACTTCTTGAGGAGATTCATCCCAAACCTGGCCGAAATCATGAAGCACATAAACTGCATGCTCAGGAAGGGAAACGAGATCAAGTGGAACCTGAAGGCCAAGAATTATTTTGAATATATCAAAGTGGCACTAACTAAATCTCCTGTGCTAGCCAGCCCAGACTTTACGAAATATTTCATCATATTTTCATTCGCCTCATAACACATTATTGTTGGTGTGTTGTTACAGAAATACGAGAAGGACTTTGAAAAACCCATAGCCTATTTCAGCCGGACGTTGCACAACACTCCACTAAGGTACAACATTATGGAAAAATAGGCATGCACCTTAGTGAAATATTTGAAATAATTCTGGACATACATATTGCACTCCCATGCCATCGCTTATGTGCCCAGCAATTCAGTAAAGGATATCCTGACTCAACCTGACCTGGAAGGAAGGAGAGGCAAGTGGATAGCGGCCATGCTGGAATATGATATTGATATAAATCCTACGAAATTTATCAAGAGTCAGGGCCTTGCAAAGTTAATGGCGTAGTCGGCCTGTGACATTCTAGGAATAAATTTCATCATTGATCTGTCAAAATGCCCCCAAGAAAAAAAATTGCGTAGGTGTCTTAGGAGTTCATTGATTCACCATGGTATGCAGACATCATCTATGTGTTGGAGAACCTTCAGGCCCCTCCATTCATAAGTGGGAATAAGGCTAGATTTCTCAAGCTTAAATCAGTTAAGTTCTATATCCTGGACAATTCACTCTACTGGAAAGACCCTAGGATAATATTGTTAAGTTGTTTCCTGGAAGATGACGCAAAGCGGGCCATACAAGAATTTCACAAAGGTGATTGCAGAGGAAACCACTACTGGAAAACCACCGCACAAACAATCTTGAGGGCAAGTTAATACTAGCCTACAATATTCATTGATGTGTATAAAGAGGTCTCCAGCTGCCACGAATGTCAGATTTTCGACGGGAAAAGAAAGTTGCAGCTCCTACCACTAAATTTGATCACAGTCGAAGCACCTTTCATGTAGTGAGGTCTAGATTTGATAGGGGAAATAAATCTTCCATCCTCCACAAAGCACAGATGGATACTCACAGCCACTAAATATTTCACAAAGTGGATAGAGGCAATCCCCACAAAGCAAGCTAGCGACACAGTCATCATCCAATTCTTGGAGACAAACATTTTGTAGAGATTTGGATATCCCGCTAATATCATAACCGATAATGCAGCCGCATTCAAGTCCAAGAGGATGGAAAATTTTTGTGAGGATTACAATATAACCTTGAGGAATTCCACGGCGTACTATCCAAAAGGAAACGGTTTAACAAAATTCTCAAATAAGAGCTTAACCAGGATCATCAAAAGACTCCTGCAAGACAATAAGAAAGCTTGTCATAAAAATCTTATCTATGCATTGTGGGCAGATCGGGTCACCACCAAGAAGTCCATCTCATTGTCGCATTTCCAGATCATATACAACACAGACGCCATCTTCCCTACCTCATTCGGGCCACCCGTTAGAAATTTGTTGCAAGAGCAGGATGTCAAGCCAAATGTTGCGCAGAGGAGAATAAATTAGCTAATTCACATGCAACAGGCAAGAGAGTAGGTGTACGATCGATTGTAGCTCCATCAGGAGAGGATAAATAAATCATTCGACAAGTGTTCTAAGAAGGAAGATTTTTAGATAGGATATCTGGTGCTGAGATGGGAACCGAGAAATGAGGATAAAGGGAAGCATGGAAAGTTTGACCACCTTTGGATAGGTCCTTTCAAAATCATCATATACTGCGAGAACAATGCTTATTTCATGGAAGGATTAATTGGATAATGCCTCGGTTGGGGGCCTATAAATGGTAGGTTCCTCAAGCATTATCTGATGAAATAAAATCCATTTAAGTCATTTGTCATTGTAAATAGTCGTTTTAGTTTTTTTTGTGTTGAATCAGTAGGTCGACAGAAAATTGAAGCCTGAAGTGAAGGCCCTAATTTTATGCTGAAGTTTTAGAAGCTGCATTGATAGGTTTAGTTTGTTTTTTGGCTGTCATTTATTTCTCTTAGTGTCTGAAAATCAAAATAAGGCCCAATGGTCAGGCACCTAGTCTATTGTTCTTTCCTACCTCGCGGGGAGGATAACATCCCTGTTAAAGCCAGATGTTAGCACCACCATTTTTCTTTCCATTTAGAATTAGTTTTTAGTCACATTGTGACCCATGCATCCAAACATGTGAATTCAGGTACGTTAAAAAGGAAAAAATCTAAATTAGTGAGTGGCCTGTTGGGCCTTGGAAACGAGAAGGGGTGTCAAATTCGAATATTACATAGATGGTATGGGTATGTCTTGTCCAAAGAGTCGAGTCTTATTAAGAAATCAGTCTCTTCATGCCCCAGGTCGAGTCAAGTAGTTAGTGGAATTCACATCAACAAGTGCAATACTTATTACCAGTCCATCATGAAGGCCGAGGGAATGAGAAATCATGGCATTCATATCATCCATGCCCTGCAAACCTTATCGCTTGTGTTCTACATGTGGGGATGTGCCATGGAAAATATACAATTTGATTTAAAATATCTCATCTCCATGAATTCACTATTCTCCGGCACGATTCCTCCTTCTACCCGACTCGTTATAAATTTTAGATGCTCGGCACTCATTTTAGTTGTCAAACTAGGTCTGCACTATGTTTGCAATTTCCCTTGCCATTCCAAGTTGATCAAATTTTTGTCCCTGTACATTTTCCAGATACACCATGCACAGAATACATACTGGTCATGCCATGGAAACCTCCCAAAGCATAAGTAAAGGCACGCAAAGTAGCATAATTTCCAGGTCTAAGCCCCAAAATGACTAGGAGTCTTTCTCACCTGTACCAGGCATTCCCAAGGACTTGAAAGGAGTTATTCCTTTACCCACAAAGATGATCATATCAAACCATGTGGAACTTGAAGTGAAAATACTTGCAAAAGGAGGAAAGACAGTAGAATCCCCTTCTCTCCAACAACAAATACCTCGGAGAAGGGGCAAGCCAAGGAAGACCAAGGATTTTGGGGAAGCCCGGTTTTCAGAAGAGTCGCGTGTCAAATCGGTGGCTGAAAAACTACTCATGCGCTCCATCCGGCTAGAGCCTACTAGAGGATCGATCCGCAAAGGTAGGAGAAGAATGAGGGAAATGGATACCACATGAATGAATGATTGAGATCCATCTTAGCAATTAAAGCAGGTAAAGCTGGCTATCACTGAACTCTACTAGGAGAACATGGAGTTGAGGTGGAAGCTAGCAAAAAATACTATGGAAGCATCAACAATGCAAGTTCATGAAGGGAACGTGGTATGGCTAAAATGACATCTCAGAGAGGCACAAGACACCATTGTACAGTTGCGTGAAGCGTAGAGGTTGTCAATGGAAAGGCATACAAAGAATTCCAGGGAATGTGAAGTGGCCGAGAAGGAAGCTTGCACGACTCTCGTCAGTGCGTAGAAAAAAAACGTTTAGTTGACATTCGTCTTTGCGTTCACAAACATAAGACAAATCTTATCATTTTTGGAGGACATGTTTCCCTAAAGCACTCTACCATTTTGATAACAGTCGTGACAATAAAACAACCACTTGTCGCGCACATTTTTCCCAGGAAATGAGTGTGTGGAAGAAATCAAAGTCGTTATAGAAGATGGTGAGTTCCTAGCAGACGCTTGTCTGTTCAGACATCTAATAGAAGGGAAACACTAACACATATTTTCCTCACATCAAGACCTGACCGATGATCAGATCCTCATGGAAAATTTGTGAACAGACATGTGTAAACATATGTGATTATTGTCTATTTTTGGAAAGTGTCATGCGAAGAGTCTCTAACGCATACTACTTAGTTTCCTAGTTTTTAGGGATAGCAGTTAGAAAGCAGGGTAGCCCAAGTGGTGCCCTCGTTTATATATTTCATCTTTTCAATGTAAGCCATGTTGGTTGGAAAAATTGGTAGACAATAACTATTGTATGTAATTTTATTTTTTGACCAAAACTTAATGCAAAGGTTTTGTCACTTGATGCAAAGATTCTAATTGTAGCAATCGGATGTATTGTGCCTCTTTCTTTGTGTATGTGCTTCCTATTATCTTTATTCATATCTTTTTCTATCTATTTCAGAGTGAATTTTCAAACCTATGCATTCATTGCGCAGCGCCCCTTGTTCGCGCCATTTAGACAAAATGTTTTCTTCTAAAAGCTAACTTGGAATTTTCCCACAGCGGTGCTCCAAGTTACTTCCTGTGTTTTTATCCCTGCCACAAATTACGATTTTACACTGAAGATTGTTTCTCACATAGCCTTATCCTCTCAATTCCAGTCACCAATTCATTTGTCTCTGTCATTTCCTTGAATCGACTCCATAGGCCAAGTCTTACTTTCTTGTGCCAATATAACCAAAACCCATTATATCAAAGGTGTTAAATCTAGCCACTAGTTTCAAATCCATATCCCACACGGAGACCACACCTCCTGAGAGAGCCCTCTCCAGATCTGAAAGGCCAGTTTCGAGTCTCAAACTTGGTTGAAAAAGTTACCTTCATCGTCTGTTTATCAGCCGAATAGATTTACGAAGTGCTAACAGACTTTTTCATGGCAACCTAACTTTCTTTGGTTAGAGTTGAATCATTCATAAAAATAGTCAACCACTCATCGGGTTCGATCCTCATTTACACATTCATGAATTGAAACTATGTAATGGGTCATGTAACTCATAATTCATTTTATGTGCATGCAATGCGTTACTTACCCTCTACGGGGATTCGTAAAAGTGCTCTTTGTATTTACTTTATCACTATTTAATTCATAACTTTTGTATTTATTTTATCACTATATAATTCATAACATGTCCTCTGTGTATACAAAAGCATTATTCTCAGTTACATTAATTAATGATGGGGCCCTTTTTTGTTTTGCGAGGGTATCCATCAGCTGATTTTGGGTCCACTCCTCCCCCTTTGGATCGTGGACATATTTTTGCACAAGTTCCAGTGGCGATCGGATTCTTCGTCGAATTCAAGCTAAGTATTGTTTTGTCTTATCTTTATTATTTGATTTCCATTAACTACTTAGCATACTTTAAACCTATCGTCTACTCTCCTTTGCAAGTTAAAACAATGAGGAAAGTGGATCAAGGAAAACCTCCTGCTCGAAAGGTATTCGAGTTCTAATATGGGCATACATACTTATGCATTCTCCTTAGATTTTGTCTACAAGTGGTGATGGAGTCCTTGGCCTATGGTGACTGTCATAGTTTGAATCATGCTCTCATGGACACATAGGTTGTTTTGTAATATTTCCAATTGAAAATACAGGTTATTTGAAACCATTTTGAACAAGGTTCATTGAATGTAATGTTGGTTGTGGAGACTGGTTATCTTCCTGATTCAGAGATCCTTGCTTTCAGCTGTGTTTATACCCCATGAAGTATTTACACCCCAG
>JASDQU010216985.1:0-15393 GCA_032191745.1 Picea mariana | reverse complement strand
GTTTAGATGTACATGTGTAAAACCCCACAATATTTCAGAACCAAATGTCGCTCAAAATATTTGATACCCAACTTAGTGCACAATGTATGGAAGGTATTGGTGAACTCCAGCACGGCTTGGCCCCTCTCTTGACATAACGTGGTCCATCTCATGTATGGGTCGTCATAGTTACCAACATGGTAATATTGTTCCTTGACTACATCCACAAAAAAATCCCAAGTGGGCTCGAACCCATATATTCTAGATTCCTCTGTGGAACTTTTCTCCCAGTAAGTTTCCCACCAATGTTTGACATGGGGGAGAGCCTTAAGGAGTACGAAGGTGATGTTTTCCTTGTCAGAAAAATTGTGAACAAAGAAATAAACTTCTAGCAGATTTAACCATTTTTCTAGGGCATAAACATCTATTTGTCCTTCAAATACGAGAATATCAAAATTAACTTGTACCTTGAAAAGCGAGGTGCCTCCAAAGTGGCCGCTTGATGAAGACATGCTTGTTGTTATCAACAAGCATTGAAGGATGTGGGAAAAATTCTCCATCATTTCGTCCCTATGTCGCATGAGAGCTTTCTCAAGCAATAGATTAATAGAATAGCCTGCTCTATCGTTTTTCTTTTCTTCCGCCATGGAGGGTTTCTTGGGAGTGTGAAAGAGATTATCCTCAAGAGAGACAAGCTCGAGACCCAACTTTCTATACTCAGACCTCGTCGGGGACATGCACTAGAAAAACGACCAAGAGCAGCCCGGTCTGATACCATTGATCTGGATTATTTTCGACACAAAATGAGAATGGAGATATAATAAATAAATGTACAGAGATATATCATATATCCAATAATATWAYAKATATTTATAAGATATATAACCATAAAYACAGAGATACARTAATACACAATTTCTATTAATGACCGAAATGTACAAAACTGTAGAAATATAGAGTGAAAGACTCGCTAGAATGGTGGCAGCTTACCTCTGAGAAAAGATGTGACAACTACTCACATTCACAAGAATATGATTACAATGAGGCTCTAAATTCCTTTTTAACATAAAGAAAATCCAAAACCCTTACCCCAGAAGATGAAAAGCCAACAATTTTGTGGACCCCATTTTGGGTAGTTTGGTGTATCAACTTCTCAGGGGCATAACTTAGGCATACGATCTCCGTTTGGGGCACACAATATCTTGTTGGAAAGATACCATAAAGGAGATTAATTTTGGGGGCTCAATCAAGGCCTTTCATCATCATTAATGTGCTCTATCCCTAAAAAACTTCATTTAGGCCCTCAAAATAGTCGTAGAAGTTTAGGAACCAAAAAACTACTAAAAATAGTAAATTTCCAGAAGATTGTTTTGAGCCAGTTGGAATAGTTGGGTGGACACCAATATCGACCTAGATAAATCATCCCTCCTTAGGAAACAATGGTATCCATTGCATTGAGTTCCTAGGGCATAAGGAAAAGCGTTTGCTTAATCTGCATCTTGATGAGCTTCTTGCCTTGCTAGAGAAGTTGCGCTTCTTAGCTTGTTGAAAGCTGTCATGAACTTGTGGCTGGAAGGGTTGGATATTTTTAAATAGTATAGATACATGAGATGACTGCGTGTGGAAGGAATCATTGCACTTTGCATCAATCTTGTCGACCTGCTTTTGCTGGACAAAAGGTGTTTGGACTGAGGCTGCAGTGGTTGCAATGTTCTTTTGTTCACCTTTTGAACAGACTCTGAAGAAGATGAATGTTGTAGTATGAGATACTACTTTGTGGAACTATTTAGGTGGGACAATAGTTGGAACTACCTCTAGTATCTTGTAGAGATGACCCCCCAGAGTAACAATGACACTACGGGGTCAATACTCATTAATAACATGGTGCTTCCACATATATGGCTGGCCCAAAAGAAAATCATAGAAATCCAACAGGGCAACATCACATAATACCTCATTCTTGAAGGGTTAGATGACGTATGACAATCGACACTACTCGCTGACAGGGAGATCTCGTCCCTGGCGAAGCCACCCGATGTTGTATGGCTACGGGTGTGGTGTTTTCGACAATCCCAACTGTTTGAAGACCTCTCCTGAGATGAGGTTTTTCTGGATTCCTCTATAAACAATGAAATGCAATGAGGTCCCCTTCACCCACATCTGTGAATGGAAGAGGCGCTCCCCCTCTTCAGGATCTTTTGGTTCTTTGGGTTGAATTGTTGTGGTCGTGAAAGTCACAGTGGGGTCTACGTCGATGATCTATCTTCTCCCATTATTTTCTGAATCAGATTCTAAATCTGGGTTCAGATCTTTTTCTTTGATCTTGGCCACCAATGACTGTTTTGAGTGACATTCATCGGTGTTGTTCCAGGTGATTTTGTGGAAATCACACCACTTTCCAGTGTCCTTCTTTGTCTTTCCGTGACCCTTCTTTTCCTCTGGCTTAGACTAGTTTTCAGGGGGCTGTTTGTTAGGGTCGTCTTTCTCATATTTGGTATGTTGCAGATTTGCAGAACCAAACTCTCATTTGTTCTGGTGCCTAAATTTCTTCTCTATTTTGAAAACATATCGACAGGCAACTCCCAGTGATGAGATGTCCAAAAAACTTCATTTCAGTTTGGATGTACCTGTGTAGAGCCCCACGATATTTCAAAACCAAATGCCCCTCATAAAATTTGATACCTATCTTAGTGCACAATTTTTGGAAGGTATTGGTGAACTCTGGCACTGCTTGGGCCCTCTCTTGACACAGCATGGTCCATCTCATGTATTGGTCGTCATAGTTACCAATAGGGTAATATTGTTCCTTGACCTCATCCACAAAAAAATCCCAAGTGGGCTCGACCCCATATATTCCAAACTCCTATGTGGAAAGTTTCTCCCAGTAAGTTTCCCACCAATGTTTGACATGGGGGAGAGCCTTAAGGAGTGCGAAGGTGATCTTTTCCCTGTCAGAAAAATTGTGAACAAAGAAATAACCTTCTAGCATATTTTACCATTTTTCTAGGGCATCTGCATCTATCTGTCCTTCAAATACAGGAATATCAAAATTAAATTGTACCTTGAAAGGTGAGTTGCCTCCAAAGTGGCCACTTGATGAAGATGTGCTTGTTGTTATCGACAGGCCTTGAAGGATGTGAGAAAAATTCTCCATCATTTTGTCCCTCTTTCGTGTGAGAACTTGCTCAAGCAACATATTAATAAAATCATCTGCTCTATCATGTTTCTCTTCTTCTTCCATGGAGGTTTTATTGGGAGTGTGAGGGAGATTTTCCTCAAGAGAGACAAGCTTGAGACCCAACTTGCTATACCCGGACCTCGTCGGGGACACGCACTGAAAAAACGATCAAGAACAACATGCTCTGATACCACTGATCCAGATTATTTTAGGCATGAAATGAGAGCGAAGATATAATAAATAAATGTACATAGATATATCAGATATCCAATAATATAACATATATTTATCAGAGATATAACCATAAACACGAAGATACAGTGATACACAATTTATATTAATGAGTGAAATGTACAAAACTGTAGAAATACAAAGTGAAAGACTCGCTAGAATGGTGGCAGCTTATCTCTAAGAAGAGATATGATGAATAGTCACATTTGCAAGAATATGATTACAATGAGGCTCTAAAGGCCTTTTTAACTTAAATAAAATCCAAAACCCTAACCCCGGAAGATGAAAATCCAACAATTTTGTGGACTCCGTTTTGGGTAGTTTGGTGTATCAACTTCCCAGGGGCGTAAATTTGGCATAGATCTTCGTTTGGGGAGAACGATAGCTCGTTGGAAAGGTATCATTGAGGACATTCATTTTTGGGGCACAATGTCGAAAAAACTTCATTTCGGCCCTTAAAATGGCCTCAAAAGTTTAGGAACTGAAAAACTGTTAAAAATAATAAATTGCCAGAAGACTGTTTTGAGCCAGTTGGAATAGGTGGGTGGCCACTGATATACACCTAGATCAATCCTCCCTCCTTAGGAAGAAATGGTCTCCATTGCGTTGAGTTCTCGGGGGAGAGGGAAATGTGTTTGTTGAATCTGCATCTTGATCAGCTGGTTGCGTTGCTGGAGAAGTTACACTGCTTAGATTGTTGAAGGCTGTCACGAACCTGTGGCTGGAAGGGTTGGACCTTTTTAACCAGTCTAGATACATGAGATAATTGTGTGCAGAAGGAATCCTTATGCTTTGATTCAATCTTTTCGATCTTCGTTTGATGGAAATAAGGAGCTTGGACTGAGGCCATAGTGGTTGCAATGTTTTTAGGTTCACCTTTTGAACAGACTGTGAAGAAGCTGAATTTTGTAGTATGAGATACTACCTTGCAGAACTATTTAGGTGGGGCAATAGTCAAAACTACCTCTGGTATCCTATAGAGATGACCCCCTAGAGTAACAATGACACTATGGGGTTGAAACTCATAAATAACATGGCGCTTCCACATATATTTCTGGCCCCAAAGAACATCACATACATCCAATGGGGTAACATCACATAATACCTCATCCTTGAAGGGCTGGATGTCGTATGAAAAATGACACTACTTGCTGACACATATATCACATCCTTGGTGAATCCACCCAATGTTGTATGGCTGCGGGTGTGGCATTGTCGGCAATCCCAACTGTTTCATGACCTCTACTGAGATGAGGTTTTTTTGGCTTCCTCTATCAGCAATAAAATGCAATGAGGTCCCCTTCACCTACATTTGTGAATAGAAGAGGCACTCCCCCTCTTCAGGATCTATTGGTTCTTCAGGTTGAAATTTTGCGGTTGCGACAGTAGCAGTGGGGTCTCCGTCGATGATCTGTCTTCTCCCATTATTTTATGAATCAGATTCTAAATTTGGGTTCAGATCTTTTTCTTTGATCTCTCCCACCAATGACTATTTTGATCGACATTCATTGGTGTTGTGCCAAAGGATTTTGTGGAAATCGCACCACTTTCCAGTGTCCTTCTTCGTCTTTCCATGACCCTTCTTTTCCTCTAGCTTAGACTGGTTTTCAGGAGGCTATTTGTTAGGGTCGTCTTTATCATACTTTGGTTGTTGTGGATTTTCAGGCCCGAACTCTCATTTGTTCTGGTGCCTGAATTTCAACTCGATTTTGACAACATATCGATAGGAATCTCCCAGTGATGAGATGTCTAGAAACTCCATTTCAGTTTGGATGTACCTGTATAGAGCCCCACGATATTTCAGAACCAAATGTTTCTTAGAATCTTTGATACCCAACATAGTGTGCAATGTATGGAAGGTATTGGTGAACTCTGACACTGCTTGGTCCCTCTCTTGACACAACGTGGTCCATCTCATGTACTGGTCTTCATAGTTACCAATAGGGTAATATTGTTCGTTGACCGCATCCACAAAAAAATCCCAAGCAGGATCATCTCCATATATTCCAGAGCCCTCTATGGAACTTTTCTCCTAGTAAGTTTCCCACCAATGTTTGACGTGGGGGAGATCCTTAAGGAGTGCGAAGGTGATCTTTCCATTGTCAAAATTTTTTTGAACAGAGAAATAACCTTCTAGAAGATTTAACCATTTTTCTAGGGAATCTGCATATATCTGTCCTTTAAATACGGGAATATAAAAATTAACTTGTACCTTGAAAGGTGAGGTTCCTCCAAAGTGGTTGCTTGATGAATATGCTCCTGTTTTTATTGGTAGGCATTGAAGGATGTGGGAAAAATTCTCCATCACTTCATCCCTCTGTTGGGTGAGAGCTTGCTTAAGCAACATGTTAATATAATTTTATGCTCTGTCGTTTTTCTTTTCTTCCACCATGGAGGGTTTCATGGGAGTGAGAGAGTGATTTTACTCAAGATAGACAAGCTCGACACCCAACTTGCTATACCCGGACCTCGTCGGGGACATGCACTGAAAAAATTATCAAGAGCAACCTGCTCTGATACCACTGGTCCAGATTATTTTTGGCACGAAATGAGAGCAGAGATATAATAAAATGTATAGATATATATCATATATCCAATAATATAATAGAGATTTATCAGAGATATAAACATAAACATAGGGATACAGAAAAACACAATTTATATTAATGAGCGAAATGTACAGAACTGTAGAAATGCAGAGTGCAGGACTCGCTAGAATGGTGGAACCTTATCTCTGAGAAGAGATGAGATGACTACTCACATTTGCAAGAAGATGATTACAATGAGGCTCTAAAGGAATTTTTAACATAAATAAAATCCAAAACCCTAACCCTGGAAGATGAAAAGACAACAATTTTGTGGATCCTGTTTTGGGTAGTTTGGTGTATCAACTTCCCGGGGGTGTACTTTGGCACACGTTCTCCGTGCGCATGATAGCTCATTGGAAAGGTATCATCGATAAGATTCATTTTGGGAGCTCAATCAAAGCCATTGGGTGTCATTGAGGTGATCGATCCTGAAAAATCTTCATTTAGTCCGTCAAAATGGCCCCGAAAGTTTAGGAACCGAAAAAACTGCTAAAAATAGTAAATTGCCAAAAGACCGTTTTGAGCCAGTTGGAATACGTGTGTGTACATTGATATCCTCCTGGATCATGGGTTTTAATTCAAACATGAAAACTACAAAAAATAATACTAGGGTTGGTTAATAAGAAAGGTCGAAGCCCACCTAGCTGTCTGGTTCAACAAGCTCCTCTTTAAAGGAGGAAGACTGGTACTAATCAAGGCAGTCCTAGAAGGAATTCCTGTCTACTGGAATTCAATAGCTGAAGTCCAAAAAGGAGTCATGGATCACATATGTCGTTTAAGCTTTCAATTTATGTGGAAGGGACAAAATGCACATGGAGGACCCCCTTTGATCAAATGGAACTTAATCGCGACGCTAAAAGAACTGGGGGGATGGGTGTTAAAAAAATTAAGACTCTTCGTGTGAGCCTTAGCAGGCAGAAACCTTTGGCGTCTAACCTTGGGTAACACTCTATGGGTAAGAGTAATTAACTCCATGTATTTTCCTTCTTTGTCTATTTCTGATTGGTTTCGAGAACCCTTGAAATCCACTGAATATTCAATAGTCTGGAAAGCACTTGTCCAAGCCTTCCCCCTTGTTGGTAAGTGGACTGTATGGCACATCAGAAATGGGGAAAAAGTGAGACTGGGTGAAGATCCATGGCTGGGAGTTGGAAACAATTACAAACTCCCCCATCCCCTACTTCAGTTCCTAAAACGAAAAAAGTGTCAGTTTCTGAGCAACCTCAATATTAGTTTTCCCCAGTCAAAAGGAAGAAGGGGTTGGAAAAATGCAGATTCCCTAAATAACCCCCTATATCTACAAAACAAATGGAACTCTTACATTACCCTGCTATGTGAAAATTTCATTACTTTAGACTGAGAGTCCGAGGAGTCCCTTTGTTGGTAAAAAAACCCACATAATGGCTCTTACATGGTTAAATTAGGCTACAAATCCAATTTGAAGAAAGATTGGAGACATAAATGAAGTGGTGGTGGAAGCCCTTGTGGAAAATCAAGGCTCCCACCAAATGTAAAATGACTCTATGGTTAGCTCTAAACAACAAATTGTTGACTTGGGACAACTGCTTCAAGAGAGGTTGGTGTGGACCTAGCAGATGCCCTCTGTGCAAAGAACATCAAGAACCCTCTACTCACATTTTTATATCCTGTCCCTTTGCAGATAAGGTCACACATTTAATAAAAGACAAACTAAATTCCAGGGCTGATTGGAACCAGGGTTCTCTTGAAGAATGCTTCAAGAATTGTCTATAAGACAGAACAATATCCCTTTATGCAGGTCTTCCGAGTATCATGATCACAAACATTTGGTGGTAAAGAAATAATGTTGTCTTTAAAGATAAGACAATTTCCCCATAAGTGACAACAACCTTATCACTCTCTCAGGATGAAGAATTCAAGACAGAACCACAATCAAGCAAACAACGTTTCATAGTCCCCTCACCCATCGATTACACCATCCCTTGGGGATATTTCGATGGGGCCAACCAAGGACATCCTGTTGCATGCAGAGTTAGGGTTGTGTTGTTTATCAACCATAGTCACTATATCCATATCATATACTTACCAGGAGGTGAAATAGACAACATAGCAAAACTAATAGCACTCTGGACCCTTTTGGAAAAAACCAAAGAAAAAAACATGGCAAAGCTTCAAGTTTTCAGAGATTCCAAACTAGTGATTGATTGGGCAAGAGGCCAAAACAACATATAGAATCCTAGACTGGCCTCAATTCTAAGAGATATTAAACTCAACTTTAGAAATTTTGAATGGCTTTCTTTCCAACACATTCTGAGGGAACTCAACACCAAAGGAGATGAACTCTCTAAAGAAGCTCTGCAACTGCAAAAAGGAGCTTTTGGATTTTATGAGTACTTCGAAGGCACAAAGACAAAGGCAATGGAATTTCGCCTTTGATTTTTTTTCGAAAGGATGTAAATGTTTTGAACGTTTGGAACAATACGTATTGTAAAAGGCCTTATAAGGTCTGTTGGCATAGGTAGAATAGAATTGTAAGAAACCCTACTAAGGCTAGACTAATAAGACAACAATATGTATATTCCTTTTTCGAATATACCATCTTTTTTTCTACAGGAAAAAAAAACATGCCTACACCTTTTGATGCATGTGGTAAGGGAATGTCTCCATTAAAAACTTTAATAATGTTCACAACAACACATCCATGTTAAATGTGGTTGTTATGCAAATTCTCTCTACCTATATAGGTTGTTCCCTCACTTCTTTTCAAACTATCAAATATCAATTCCACATAGTGTTCATAACCTAACATCCCAAAAGACATTATCACTAGTTTATAAAATCAAATAGATGTATTGAAAACAAAATGCTTTCACACTAAAGCTACAATTTTTCACAAATCATTAGTCTTCATACATCTAACATCAAATTAGGACTAGGAGCTCTAACACCTTCAAGTATAGGCATAAGTAAGGTGGTTTGTTGGACACATAATCCTTTGTGGTTGCATTACTTGTAACAACAAGTGTTGCATGGAAGCGTAGTCCCTGCCAGGCTGGAAGGGGAGTAAATGCGTGGGTTGCAAGTTTCAGTGCATGTGGTATTCATGCAGAATTTAGTATTCCTGAATTAGTTTGATTTGGAATTTATTAAAAATTATTAATGTGTGGTACATGAAGGAAGGTTCCTAGGATCTTAGTTTGATAGTATATGAAATATTTAATACACAACCAATGTAACCCAACAATTACGGAGTGGCAGGTCGGCGGACTCGCGGGTTCACATTTCTCCATTTTTATGGCTAGCCTGTCCCGTGAAATACATTTTGCACCCAACACTTCCTCCATATACATTTTGTAGCTAAGAATTACGTCATATACATGAGACAATAATTTATACAAAGCTATAACATTGTAGCAAGATTTATAGTAATTTGTATAATGCTATAAAACTTGATACATTTTGCAGGGAACAATTACGGAGTTGTGGGTTGGCGAAGTCGCGGGTTCATACTTTTCATGTCCAGCGTGTTATGTGAGATACATTTTGGACCGAAGACTTCCATAATATACATTTTTCACGGAACAATTCCATCATATACATGAGACTGAGCAATTTATAGAATATTATAACATTGTATGGAGATTTATAGTAATTTATATAATGCTATAACATGTTTTACTTAATGAATAGTATAAACAATTATGTAAATTGTATTCAATATTTTTTTGTTTATAAGTAAGATTGTATAAAAGTTTGTGAAAATGAAGGACTACAAACAATTTCCATTGTTTCAAGTTGTAAATAGTGAGCTGCCCCGAGGGGAAACCAGCTCAGCTAGCTGAAGTGCTTCATAACTGAAGACCACACTATTACTGACGCAAAAATAATTCAAAAATATGGCCCATAAGGGTGGCCGTTACAACTATCAAAAGTGTAGAGAGCATAACTATAATAACCATGGACAAATGCATGAAAGGTCACCATGCACATGGAAAAAAAATAGACAAAACCAACAGACAGATCACCGGAAGGGGCTGTAGTGCGGCGATGTGGGCATTCAGAAGGTGACGAATGTCATGTCCCCAGGAGGAGGCAGCTCCTCCTCGAGTGATGTCTGGTCCAATTTCATGGCGTCCTCCATCTATGAAGGCACATACTCTTCCTTCTGAACCTCCTCCGAGCATGATGGAAGTCTCTGCTGGTTAGGGTCTGCCTGTGCGTGGACGAAAGTTTCCAGTGCCAACACTGGTGCCAAGGTAGAGGCTGGTTGGGTTGCCTCTGTTGGGAGGTGATGACCACCCTGTAACGTAGAGAGAAATTGGAGGAGTTGAGAGGCTTTTTCGTCCAAGGTCTTGAGGTGGAATCAGAGGTCATCCATGTCTCGATGCAGGTCGAATGCTAGGATCTGCACCAGTGCAAGGTATATTTGCCACTCGCATTCTGGGTCAACGTTGGAACCTCCTCTAGATTGGGGTTGCTGTCGGTAATTTTGACTGGCTTTTGGACCATCAATATGAAATTGGGCGTGGTGATCTTGGTCCTCAAGCAATTGGGTGGCCGGAGAGTTGGGAGGAGCCAAAGGGCCTGGATGTGAAACAGATGCCGAATTGCCTAAAGGTCCTGGGTTGTAGTCCAGTGATTCCCCTGAGAAGTCTAGCCCCTCCATTCTGTTGGCAAGAGACGCAGGAAGGGGTAGAAGAGAAGTGGGAATTTAAGTCGACTGCGGCAGGGAGGAGGACGAGGTGGCCGAAGAGGAGGAGGATAACAGGGAGGGAGCAGGTGGGCGACAGATGACCAGGCGAGATTGGTTTAGCTGGCAGGGTGCCCACGTTTTTACTTCCCTCGTAGTCGGGGCATCTCTGGGACAGTGGGAGAGCGAAAATGCACTATGAACAGAGCAAGAGAGGACAAAAGAAGAGCAAGGAAAGGGTGGGCAGGAGGCCGAGGTTTGAGAAGAAAAACCAGGAAAGAATGATCCATATGGAACCTCTGGAGAAATTGAAATAGGTCAGGGAGCTGGTGAGGTTCCATAAATGGTCGCACGCGCAGAGTAAAGGCCCAGTGAGGGTGTTGGTCGGTTGAAGGGATGCGAACGCAGAGCAAGGCGCACTGAGAGTAATGGCAGCCTTCCTTGAGCGAGCTGAATTTAAAGTCATGAGGCAGGTGGGAGGGAGTGGCACGCGATCGTCACGTGGCCGACGCCACAGAGGATCGCTCTTGGATGATCCGCTCGACGCGTGTGGTCAACTACGATCCCATCTGCGGGAAAGGGAATAAATGCGACGGAGTACAAACATGTGGGCAGGAAGTTGTAGTACATGAGTACGTGGGAAAAAACATGAAAAAATAATGGCAATATCTATTACATAGGTTTGTTCACAAAAAACACGAAAAAAAGTGGCATTCCTGACTTAGTTTTCTCCAAAAGAAGATCATGGACACAATAGAAATTGAAATTACATATGTTTTACATACGCTTATGGACAAAAAACACAAAAAATAGTAGTAACGTCTGTTACATAGGTTCGTGGAGAGGAGCACAAAAAAACTAGCATTCCCGAAATAGGTTTTATTAAAACAAGGGTTCCTGGACATAAGAACTTGAAATTTATGAAATTAAAGGTTCCTGGACAATATAAATTATATATACCAAAGATGCAATTTTAGAAAGCATATATTTACTTTTATGCAGTACGGGGATGACATTCTATAGAGCATGCATGGAGCCCTGAATTCATACTTAGCTAGTTTTTTGCATCGCGAGCTATCGGGTTGGCAGGAAGTTGTAGTACATGAGTACATGGGAAAAAACATGAAAAAATAGTGGTAATATCTGTTACATAGGTTTGTTCACAAAAAACACGAAAAAAGTGGCATTCTTGACTTAGTTTTCTTAAAAAGAAGATCGTGGACACAATAGAAATTGAAATTACATATGTTTTACATATGCTCGTGGAAAAAAAACAAAAAAAATAGTAGTAACGTTTGTTACATAGGTTCGTGGAGAGGAGCACAAAAAACACTAGCATTCCCGAAATAGGTTTTCTTAAAACAAGGGTTCCTGGACACAAGAACTTGAAATTTATGAAATTAAAGGTTTCCTGGAAAACATAAATTATACATACCAAAGATGCAATTTTAGAAAGCAGATATTTATTTTTATACATATGAAATATGTACTTCTATAGAGTACGGGGATGACATTCTATGGAGCATGCACAGAGCCTTGAATTCATACTTAGCTAGTTTTTTGCATCGTGGGCTCTCGGGATGGCTGGCTGAAAACTGCGCCTCTGCTGTTTCGTGGCCTACAAAGAATACCCAGAGTTTCACAATATACAAATTGACAAGAGGATTTGGGGCTATTTGAATTGTAAAACATACTGGTAATGTTTGTTGCATAGGTTTGTTGACAAAAAACACAAAAAAAATTAGCATTCCTGACTTGGTTTTCTTTAAAAGAAGGGATTGTGGACACCAGAAACTGAAATTTATGAAATGAAAGGTTCATGGACAACATAATTTATACATACAAAATGTAATTTTACAAAGTGGAGCCCTCATTCCATACTTAGCCAGTTTTTGGATGGCGGGTTCTCGGGATGTCGGGCTGAAAATTGGGCTTCTGTTCTTCCGTGCCCTACAAAAAGCATCGATAGTTCCACGATATACAAACTGACAATTGGACTCCCGGACTATTAGAATTTTAAGGGCATTGTGTCCAACAAATTTAGCATTGGGCCTCTCCTGTTCCATGGCCTACAAAGAATACCCAAAGTTCCACGATATACAAATTGACTAGCGGAGATCAAAGTATTTGAATTGTAAAAATCAGTGGCAATGTCTGTTACATAGGTTTGTTAACAGAAAATGCAAACAAAATTTAGCGTTCCTGACTTAGTTTTCTTTAAAACAAGGGATCGTGGACATAATAGAAATTGAAATTTATGAAATGAAAGGTTCCTGGACAAAATAATTTATACATAGAGAATATGTAGTTTTACAAAGCGGAGCCGTCATTCCATACTTRGCCARAATAATTTRYWCATACARAATAYGTAGTTTTATACAKARTAATTTATACATACARAGTTCYGCRATATACAAATTGASAAGCRGAGTTGRGGMTATTTGAATTGTAAACATAYTRRTAATGTMTGTTACATAGGTTTGTTGACAAAAAACACAAAAAMAATTAGCATTCCTGACTTGGTTTTCTTTAAAAGAAGGGATCGTGGACACTAGAAACTRAAATTTATGAAATGAAAGGTTCYTGGACAACATAATTTATACATACAAAATGTAATTTTACAAAGCGGAGCCCTCATTCCATACTTAGCCAGTTTTTGGATGGCGGGTTCTCGGGATGTCGGGCTGAAAATTGGGCTTCTGTTCTTCCGTGCCCTACAAAAAGCATCGATAGTTCCACGATATACAAACTGACAATTGGACTCTCGGACTATTAGAATTTTAAGGGAATTGTGTCCAACAAATTTAGCATTGGGCCTCTCCTGTTCCATGGCCTACAAAGAATACCCAGAGTTCTGCGATATACAAATTGACTAGCAGAGATCGAAGTATTTGAATTGTAAAAATTAGTGGCAATGTCTGTTACATAGGTTTGTCGACAGAAAACACAAAAAAAATTTAGCGTTCCTGACTTAGTTTTCTTTAAAACAAGGGATTGTGGACAGAATATAAATTGAAATTTATGAAATGAAAGGTTCCTGGACATAATAATTTATACATACAAAATATGTAGTTTTATACAGAATAATTTATACATACAGAGTTCCATGATATACAAATTGACAAGCGAAGTTGGGGCTATTTCAATTATAAAACATATTGGTAATGCTTGTTACATAGGTTTGTTAACAAAACACACAAAAAAAATTAGCATTCCTGAATTGTTTTTCTTTAAAAGAAGGGATTGTGGACACTAGAAACTGAAATTTATGAAATGAAAGGTTCCTAGACAACATAATTTATACATACAGAATGTAATTTTACAAATCGGAGCCCTCATTCCACACTTAGCTAGTTTTTGCTTGGTGGGTTCTCGAGATGTTGGGCTGAAAATTGGGCTTCTGTTCTTCTGTGCCCTACAAAAAGCACTGATAGTTCCGCAATATAAAAACTGACAATTGGACTCCCAGACTATTAGAATTTTAAGGGCATTGTGTCCAACAAATTTAGCATTGGGCCTCTGCTGTTCCGTGGCCTACAAAGAATAGCCAGAGTTTCGCGATATACAAATTGACAAGCGGAGATCGGACTATTTGAATTGTAAAAATTAGTGGCAATGTCTGTTACATAGGTTTGTTGACAGAAAACGCAAACAAAATTTAGTGTTCCTGACTTAGTTTTCTTTAAAACAAGGGATCGTGGACATAATAGAAATTGAAATTTATGAAATGAAAGGTTCCTGGACAAAATAATTTATACATAGAGAATATGTAGTTTTACAAAGCGGAGCCGTCATTCCATACTTAGCCAGTTTTGGATGGCGGGTTCTAGGGATGTCGGGCTGGAAATTGGGCTTATTTTCTTCCGTTCCCTACAAAAATCACCAATAGTTCTGCAATATACAAACTGACAATCCGACTTGCGGAGTATTAGAATTTTAAGGGCATCCTGTCCAAAAAGTTAACCATTGCCGAAATAGTATTCTTTACATATGTTTTACATACGACCGTGGACAAAAAACAAAAAAATAGTAGTAACGTCTGTTACATAGGTTCGTGGAGAAGAGCACAAAAAAAACTAGCATTTCCAAAATAGCTTTTCTTAAAACAAGGGTTCCTAGACACAAAAAATTGAAATTTATGAAAGTAAAGGTTCTTGGACAGCATAAATTATACATACGAAAGATGCAATTTTATAGAGCAGATATTTACTTTCAGAGATACGAAATATGTACTTTATAGAGTATGGGAATGACATTTTATAGAGCATGCACAGAGCCTTGGATTCATAGTTAGCCACTTTTTTGCATCGCGAGTTATCGGACTACCTGGATGAAAAATGGGCCTGTGTTATTCCTATTGAAATAATGTAACTGCAAAGTGTATTCTTATTATTATTTGATATATTATTCATAGGATCAATCCCCATTGTAGATTGATCATGTCGGCTATTGTAAAAGGACCAAATCCCCTTTTGCGGATTGGTCATAATGTAATTGTAAAAGGCAAAAGAAGAAGTCGACCCTAGAATATATCAAGAGGCCTCAAAATATAATAAAGGTGGTTATAACCACTCAGTTTGAGAAGTCGGATCTGCCAGTGAAGAGACACTTCACATGTGCCGGATTTGTATAAATAAGGAGGCTAGCGCCTCACTTAGACACACACCTCACTTGCTCATTGAGAGACAAGTTTCAGAACTGCAGTTGGAGAAGAAGGAGAGAGAGTGGCACATCTTTTGGGAGAGGAT
>JASDQU010216984.1:0-15026 GCA_032191745.1 Picea mariana | reverse complement strand
GGCATTTTTTCCATTTTTGTATCTATCGATGGTAGAGCTAAGCTCCCGACTGTAAAGTTTCAGCAAATACTCTGGTCTCCTGGTTATGCCTCTGTGTTTGAGACTTCTTGGTTTATGATAAACAATTCTTCTTTTTACATCTCTGTTTCATCTTATGTCGGAGTGTTCACAGTCGAATGATTCGCGTGGATTGTTGCATTTGTGTTATGATAAAGGATTTGTCGTGGAATTTATGTACTCTCTGGTTCTCTGTGTTTGAATGTAAAAGGGTTTTGTGTTTGAATACATTCTTCTCCAGTCTGTGATGAACCTGATGTTTATTATAGACCTCTGCATCCTTCTTGCATAAGTCTTCCACCTGCTCACCCTTTTACTACGACTCACTGTTTGAAGTTTATACAAGACCTCACTCGTCCGTGCATGCCCGGCTTGGTTTCTGAGTTGAGACGATACGGTTCTGATTTTCCTTCCATTTGATCACCCTTTCAAACAAATCGTGACATTAAAACTGATGGGCGTCGGGCTCTGCTCCTGCTAGCAATCCAGGAGTGACTTCCGGCTCCAACAGACCCCCCTAGGGGTGCTTTTAAAATGCACTGATCCACAAGAGGCCGACAGGATCATGGTCAAATTTCATAGCGGCCTGTGTGGAGGGCACCATTCCTGGAAGACTACAGCCCACAAAATTCTCAGAGTTGGGTACTACTGGCCCACCTTGTTCGCTAATGTCCATAGAGGAGTACTACTGGCCCTCCTTCCTTCTCCTATTTTATCTCCTTGGTAAATCCATCAATCATATCCTAAGATATTCTCAAGGGGGGATGTTAGAATATTTAGACACTTAGAAGTTAGTTAAGATCAACTTGGTCTAAAGTGTCTTTAGGTAAAAGAGTGTTTCTTTAGTATGCATGACTATGAATTTGTAATTATGTAATCTGATGGTCACAATATTTTCTAGACATAGAGTGATCCATTAACTCATATTCTACTTGATCTTAACAACTACATTGATACATGGATTAACACCTGATTGGTTCATGATCTCTATTTAAAGAACATGGAGTGTCATTTGTTGATGATCGATTGTGACAAACTCTCTTATAAAATATTTTTCTTTTTCATTAATAAATTTTCTGAAGTGGCCATATTGGCTAGGACCATGGATGTTTCCCCACATCAGGAGTTTACCACATAAAAACATCGGTGCGTTGATCTTTGATCTGGTTGTGTGAGTGGTTACTGAAGGTGTTCATCCTCTATTGGAATAGCTTGTGTCGAACAAAATTTCAGTAGAAATACAAATGTGCATAAAATAACTACTCTCTCTAACTTTATCAGGTAATTCAATTCCTCTACTAATGTTAAAGGAGATTCTAATTACTAAAAAAGACACAACTTTTTTTTTGGGGGGGAGAGAAGAGAGATCTTCATTTTATTATAAATAAATAAAATACAAATAAATCTACCTAATCTAGTTGTCGACACCAATCGTAATGTCCATCTGGATTCCTCCATCCTTGGGCCGCTCGGGACTACTTTTCCTCCAACAATCTCATCCATGCAAGTATGACGAAAATCAAGGGATCTTAGACCTTAATGAAAATAAAGGGATATGGGAAGTTTGGGAAACAAGGGCTTCCATGAAGATGAAGGTCATAAAAACCTCAAGGATGTAACGACTCTAACTTCTTATGTTAGAGGATAATTATTTTATAGAAACAATGCTTATAACATTCCCCTTCCATTAGGCCTATTTTATACCATTTCAAGATGGTTGAGACCATTTTTCCATGGGTTTTAGGGAGTTACAAAATTAGTTTTCCTGTAACCCTACTCAGGAGCATGTAATTTTCACTTTTTTAATATATATTTAGTAATTTTTGAAGACACTCACACCTTTGTTGAAGGGAAAGGGAAAATACTCACTCCTTTAATGAACTACAAGTGCAAGTGGATTGCCAAGGAGGATTTTTTAATAGAGTTGTAAGTGGGCCCAAGAAGCCAAAGATGAGTATGATAGGCATATAGGACAAATAAAGAAATATTATCTATTATGGTGAAAAAATATGTTATTACAGTATTGATATGACTTCTTATTTCCTTCAACCTTGTCTTATTAAATTTCACTAACAAATCCACTACAACATAATTCTATCAAAGACATTTGTAGTTTTGAAAACTTTTGTTTCTAATGCCTCTTTGATACCTTGAGTATTATTGCATTCATCACAATAATTTTATTATAGCCATTGTTAGGGATAGTTGGTAAAATAAAAAGATAGCTACTCTTGCTCTTGCCTAAAATCAAGATACACAGAAAAGTATTGATGGTCCTCTAAAATATTTGTGTCATTTAATTTTGTAAAAAAAAACAAAATTTAAAGTTTTGTTTGCTATTGCATATTCAAGAGAAAATTTTGAAATGTAGAGAAACTTCTTGGTCATACATCTTCATCATTGATATATCTTAAAGAGAGCATGGAATATGAGCGAATAACTCCTAAAAAATTTGTGTTAGGGATATTGAGAGGCTTTGACATTAATATTATCAAGCTTGGAGCTAAAGAATAAGACTATGTAGCTCAAAAAAAAGTGTTGGATATTTGTTGGGCTACTCTTAGAGAGAAGGCTTCAAAGAATTTGGGGATGTGGACTATAGGTACATTACATTGTATGATACTTTACCCTTTTCATTCAAAGTTAATAACCAATGAATGCATCTATAATTTCAATTTGATGTAGTGTGTAATGAAACCTCTTTGTTTGAATGTATTGGCATTTCCTCCTTTGATATTAAAGTGAATTTCAAATAAAGAAAATAAAATTGTACATGAAAGGCCCTGCTATTAGAGAACTGTTCACCTCTCATATGTATCTTTACTTCTTGGCACCCAAAGTTTTGGGTTCATTTCGCGTGCACACATAAATGAAGTTGTGTGTGCTAATTCCAAGTTTTGAGCATGCCTAAGCTAATGCACAAAGAATGAAAATAAGTGATCTATAAAATATCATGGATATTCCACTGGAAAAAATCGTCACAACATATCTAATTAAATACTCAAAATATTTACTATTAAAGTTATTTTTCCTTTAGATCTCCAGAATATTGAGTTACTGATTTTTTGCCTATGCATAAAATAGATAAAATGCAAAAAATAGAGAACAATAAAATATAATCACTCTCATGTGTTTTTTCTCAGTTATGGAACACGATACAATGCAAAATAATGGAACCCCCTTCTCCTCTTAGTGGCCTGGTATTTAACATAGCCCAATAGCCATCTAGGAGTAGGTTTTTGACTTCCTCAACCCTCAATTGCGATATAGTTTTGGACCTTCTAGAATATTCTTGAAATTACATACGTGGCTATCCCCATATACGTGAGTAATGGGGGTTGATGTGGCATGCTCTCATACTATGGTAGTCAACATGGTAGGTCAACTTGCGGGAGGCATAACTTTTGGATACGAGCTCTGATTGACACAATTTTTGCACCGTTGGAAAGGTCTCGATGTGTAGAATAGCATCATGGGGTACAAGATATTCTAGGAAATTTTTAACCCCAAAAAATTTCATTTGATGCCTTAAAATGGCCCTGAAAGTTCCAGATCCTAATTTTCCAAACTAGGGCCTACCACTAAAATGGCCCTGCAAGCTTATTCCTCCAATTTTTCCACTCTTAAAGGATCGAGATAGATGAAAAAAAACATAATGATCCAATATGGATCATACCTCCCAATTTAGGGAGGCTTTTTGTCCCCAAAATATTTACTGAATGAGGTGAGGAGATTTTTCCTCTACCTTCCCATTGGAGTACCACTTTGCTTTGCCTGGAAGTTTTCCTTTCAACCCAACATGCCAAATTTTATGCTACCCATGTATTTTAGTTCTAGACTACTTCTGCAAAAATGTGTCCTCTACTAACTCTTCCTGAGCATCTGGTGATAAGTCCTTTGTGGAAGGCAGGGCCTACTCCTCCTGATCCAAAATGGAAGGATCATAGAGTTTGATATTCTCCACATTCACTACTGAGTAAATGCACATGGATGGGGGTAGACTGAGTCTATAGGAATTATCTCCCACCTTTTTCCAATACCTCAAAAGGACCATACCGCAGATCATTTATCTTCTTACTAGGACCCTATAGTCTTTCCTTATTCAGTTGTAACCATACTCTTGTTAGCAAAACATGATCACAGAGAAATAAAATAAAAACAAATGAGGAAATAAAACACAGAAGATACACAATATAATAAAGACACAAATATACGTAGTTCACCTAGTTTGGGCTATGTCCACCAGAGAAATTTCCAGGTCCTTCCTTTATTATTATTCAACAAATGAAGGGATACAAACTACAACACCCCCACTGTAACTTTCTCTTATTTCTCCCATAGTCTCCTCTCTCATAATACAATATTTTCAATGATGCATAGCCACAATACATTTCCTTCATAAAAGAGGGTTTCCTTCTAGGGAAAAATATCCCTAATATAACTTCTACCGTCAGATCTGCGACCTTACAATGAACAATCCAGATTTACTATGAAATTACTATATACATTTACAAGGAAATTTTTCCTTTCAGGGCTTCGCCCCCATCCCTTCTAGCGGGGAAAGCCCCCTCGCATGGAGGAGTGTACACTATTTCTGGGTGTAAAGTATTCATGAGGTATAAAAATGGCTGAAAACAAAGACCTATGAATAAGGAAGATAATCAAGCTCCACAACGAATAATCTCCCACTTGGAGACAGATCTCAACAACTCCACCACTGATGTATCTGTTGGAGTATGATCCTTCTTGGACCTGGAAAATTTCTCATCTTCACCTTCATGCTTGAAGACCAACTAAAACTGAGCAGGAACTCAATTTCTCCCTGGTTACTCCCTTTGTTAACATGTCTACATGATTCTGGCTAGTATGTATATTTTCCAACTTCAAATGTCCACCTTCTAAGACGGATCATATGAAATTATACTTGAGTTGTATATTCTTAGTATTCGAATGGAAGGTTGAGTTCTTTGCAATATGAATGGAACTCTCACTATCATAGTACAACCTTTTATTCTCTTTCTTCTTTCCCAATTCCTCCATAAACCTTTGTAACCAAATCATTTCTTTACTAGCCTTTGTAGCAGCAACATACTTTGCTTTTGTTGTTGAAAATGCAACAACCTTTTTCAGTTTTTAAATCCAAATTATTTGTGTTCCACCTACAGTAAAAACATACCGTGTGGTGCTCCTTCTGCTATCTTTATCACCTGCCATATATGAATCAACATATCCCTGCATAACAATGTATGAACCTCCAAAACATAATGCATGAGTAGAAGTACCTCTCAAATACTTGAGAATCCACTTTACTACCTCCCAATGTTCTTTACCTGGATTGTTCATATGCCTGCTCACAACTCCCACTACATGTGCAATATGTGGTCTTGTGCAAACCATTGCATACATCAAGCTTCCAACTGTTGATGAATAAGGGACCCTAGAAATGTATTTTATCTCCTTCTGTGTCTTGGGACACATTTCCTCACTTAATTTGAAATGGCTGGCCAAAGGTGTACTAATTGGTTTTGCATTCTGTATTATAAGCCTCTCTAACACCTTCTCTATTTACTCACCCTGAGACAATTTCAATTTGTGATTTTTCCTTTCTCTTGTTATTCTCATACCGAGGATTTTCTTTGCAGCACCCAAATCCTTCTTTTCAAATGAATTAGATAATTTATTCTTGACGACACTTACATATTGCATATTAGACCCTGAAACAAGCATGCCATCTACATACAATAGTAAGAAAATATAGCTTCCATTTTCTATCCTTTTAAAATAAACACGGTGATCAAAATGACATCTACTATAACCTTGTTCTGACATAAAACTGTCAAAATTCAAATACCACTGCCTTAGAGCTTTCTTTAGGCCATACAAGATCTTCTTCAACCTGCATACCAAATTCTCCTTCCCTTTGATCTCATACCCATGTGGTTGTTGCATATAAATATTTTCCTTCAAATCGCCATGGATAAAAGTTATTACACATCAAAATTCCTCACTTCGATAATGTCACATTCTCATTGTCGCAAGTGTCGTAAGTGTCACACTTTTGTCGCAAGTGTCTTAAGTGTCACATTCTCGTCACGTAAGTGTCGCATCACTAATGACACCATGAAAACACTTGATACAACCCCTAAAACATGTTAGAATAAGAAGACCCATCATCAAACAAGTGAAATATTTTTTTTCTATGAGAATTGGTCATCTTTGTAAGTTTTTGGAAGATCAACGCTCCCCTACTCACATACAGGGAGCTCTAGCGCTTTTTGTCCATCTCACAGGGAGTGTTGTAGGGCTTTGTTTCCCATTGTAATGGAGCATTGAATTGGTTGAGAAAATATTGGAAGAAATTCCTTTTTCTTCTAAGGACATAAATGGATGGATCGAGCTAGTTTAGATTTAATATAACCCTTAGGATACATCTAAGGGAGATATCAAAACTATTGGAGCCATATCCTCAACTAATTCCAAATAGAATTCTATCTCAAGTTTTCCAAATCCAAGGCTAATAAATCGATGGTTTTTTTCGGAATTAATTTGTGATATTCACCATACTGATGAGAATATTGAGCCCACCGGTTATATTCCCGGTGAATCTTTGTTCCTCATTAGTATGTCTAATCCATGGTATGAAAATATTCTTCTCTATCTCCAAACCCAACATTTTCAGCCTATCATTTACGTGATGAACGACGTCGCATTAGACACCACTCAAAGTGCTACTCTATCATTGGCGACACCTTGTATTGTCGTGGCATTGATATTGTCCTATGAAATTTCTTAACCCATTAAGAGGATGAACAATTTTAAAATGATTGTCGCCTTGGATCTTGTGGTGGTCATTTTTCTGGGATGGATATAGCCCAAAATGTTTTATGTGTCGGTTATTTTTCACCTTCCATATTCAAAGATTGCATTGAGGTCGTTAAAAAATGCCCACCCTGTCAGATATTTCACAAGAAATAATGTATCCACCCAGCTCCACTTCATCCCATTTCGTCATTGACCCCTTTGCAAAATGGGGCATCGATTTTATGCAATGTAAACCTACATTAGCTAGGGGGGACGGTTATATTATCATTATCGTCGATTATTTCACTAAATGGGATGAAGCTATGCCTACATTCATTAATGATGGCCACACTACAATATTTTTTGTGTTCAATCACATCATCACTCGATTTGGTGTCCCACAAACTATTGTAATTGATCATTGATCCCATTTCTAGAACCAGATGATGGGTGAATTGCGCACCAAGTTAGGTTTTCTCCATGAAAATTCATCCCCTTACTACCCTCAGGAAAATGGAAAGGTTGAATCCATCAAAAAAGTATTGAAAACCATGATTCAATGCATGGTGGGAGCGAACAAAACCTCTTGGCACTTGTATCTCTTATCCGCACTCTGGGATTATCGAACTTCAGTTAAAACCGCAACTAGATTACACCCTTCCAGTTGGTACCAATCGAGTGTGAGATCCCTTCATTGAAACTCACCGTAGAACTTCTACCCCATACTTATGTTGAAGAGGAATGATTATTATATCTAACCAAGATGGATGAAACCCGTCGCGATGTTTCTCTCATCAACAAGACATGTCAAAAAAGAATAAAAAATCAATATGATAAGTCCATCAAACCTCGCATTTTTGCAGAAGGAGATCTAGTCCTAGTCTATGATCAAGATCATGACAAACTGGGGGAAGGAAAGTTAGAACCCATGTGGCACAGGACATACATCATAAAATGCATGCTACACATAAGAGCCTATGAGTTAGTATACTATGATGGAATATCTCTCGGTGAGCCCCAAAATGGGATTTACCTCGAGAATTATTATGCATAGAATATCTCGCATGTGTGCTTTGTACATTATTGTACTATATACTTTTGATTTGGTGTGTCTTTTCTTTTGCGTGCACTAGTTTCACCTCAATTGATTACACTTTTCTTTGTGATTGAATGTGCAGATGACATCTTCCTTTCCCATCTATTTTTGGTTTGTGGATGGTGCTAGTCGGCATACCCAAAACATCACTTCTGCATCTTGGGTAATCTACCACTCTGGCGAGTTAGTGAGTTCAGGAGGAATTTTCCTCAGATATGCAACCAATAACGTTGCAGAGTATCATGTCATCATCGAAATTTTAACTGAATCCTCTTCTCTACGTATATATCAAATGATTATCAACCTCGATTATTAACTCATGGCCCATCAAATAAATCGTGAGTATGTTGTTCACAAATCAATTTTACTACGTCTCCATTTAAGGGTTCTTCATCTCGAAATAGATTTTGAATTTATCGAATATAGACATATATAGAGGGAAATCAACATAATCATGGATTCGTTAGCAAATTACATGTTAGATTGGTATATTGTGCATAGATAAACATCTGTAACACAAAGCATAAGTATAGAAAAGATCACATAAAAAAAAATACAACATAAGTAGCCACTGCAAAACTAGTTTATATATATAAGATTGATAGCAAAATTTTTTGTCAAAATAAATCATACAAAAGTACATAACGGGGAAAAACATGGGCCTTTATGCCCATAGAATCATCATAAAGACTACAAAATGAATGGAGACTCTACTCGTATGCCTGCATCACATTGTGCTCTGCATAGCAAACTACCACTCATGTCACCCGTCGTAGAAAATGGTTGAGGCTTTCAGAGACCCAAACTATAAGTCGTTGAAGGTGTAGAGGCACATCCTGCCTCCTCAGGGGAGGAACTCCCATGTTCAAGCCATAGAGGTTTCTCTCCACCTCTCTGAGTCCTCCAACTATGACATCGTTCTCCACCACCGCCTATGCATCTCTGCGACGTCCTAATGTTGGCATCTCCATTGTACGTGATGCACCTTTGTTTGCATGATGAAAATAAAATGACTTAGATCCCTCACTGTACATCCAAAAACATATAAAAAACAACAAAACTATTGTTACAAGGTTATGATCTTTCGTACCTGATGCATCCCACTATATACCCTTAGGAAGCACCAAGTCCACACTACCTTAGAAATCCACCCCAACATATGGGAAATCCTTGATCACCCCCAGTTTCCTCTTCCACCATATGATGAAGTAGAGAGTGAATCTGAAAGTCGAGGGATCATTCCCCAACCTGGGGGAAAGACTAGTCCATCACTCCATACGGGGCTTAGTCATAAGACATGATATCATTGCAACCTATGGTTGCATTTTTGGAATCCACTCCAGAAAAAATGAGACCAAGATATAACCATATCCAAACTATTTTTTTCCTACCCGTTCTACATTTGGATATCTTCTCTTTAACATTCCTCAAGAACCCTACACTCCAGTTGAATATCCTAGGCTCCAAGCACTGAATGGCATAAAAAATTTAGGACTTATAAGCGATATGGGCACTAGTGCTTCCCTCCAACTTGGTGATATAAAATAGGATTGATCGAAGAGATATATCCATCACGTATTTTATGATGATCCTTCCTCCTACCAACCGTGACCCTAGTACGCAATATTTGGCAACATATGCCTCGGTCAGTTGCAGCGTAGCCCGATGTCTGGAAAAAAGAATGGGCACTCCTCTCCTTGAGAACCCCATCAAAGATTATACATCATCCATCTCAACCTCAAGAATATTTGGTCCTATTCGGAATGCTTTCTCACTGTCATCCCACAAGCTGATCAAATATTCGAGAAATAGCACTTCTTTCCTCATATTTTGAAGTTTGAAGTACTTGGTCAAGTCGTAATTTCATAAGGCCTCCCCCACTTGAGGGTCTTGTAGAGAAATGATTTCATCAAATGTGTGCTCGTGTTCTTTCCATTCAATCATGATTAGTTATGAATGAAGCCTGCAAATACATCAATTAATTATCATTAGCTAAGTTTTCAAAGGACAAAAGTGCCCCTTTATAGCCTAGAAATAAAAAAAATAAAAAAAAATGCACCTAGCGCTCCTTTAAATAAGAAAACAGATCACTAGCACTCCCTCAACTCACATACCAGGGCATTGAAATCACGATCGACGTTCATCTCAATTCCTTGAGGGAGCGCAAATCTAGTTCGGCACTATAGGGATGCTCAATGAGCCTAAGCACAGAAAATAAGGGCCTAAATGCAATAAAAAGACATGGAAAAGAATGAGGAGGAGGAAAGAACCAACCTGATCTAGACGGTTTCGAAAATGGTCGCCCACAGCCCCCACAATCAACGCTCCAAAAGAAGAAAAACTCAAAGAGGAGAGGAGAATAGTAAAAAAAAGGTAAAAATGATTTTTACCCTAATTTGATATTTGATATGTTCAAATTTGGTCATTTCTCCTTATTATAAAGTTTATTTTTGGGTTTTTTGTCATTTTTCGAGAAATTACTAATGTCTTTTTCCCAGAAAATCTTGATTTTATAGGAATTTGAGCAGAGTTTTTTGATGACCTTGTGACGCCAATGAGATTAGTCTTTTTTATTTCTCACGCTCATAAATACATGAGAATGTAACCGAGTATAATTTTATCTCTTTTTCAGACTTGTGAAGGATATACAAAAAAGGAACACCCTGGAGTTTCCTTTAAGCTCTTTTCAGACTCTCTGAACATGAAAATATGGTCGATTGATCTTGCTTCCTTTCACACTCGTTAAAAGGTTCAAAAGGAAATCTTTCGAGTAATAGTTTATCTCTTTTTCGGACCTCAGAGACTAAAATTACGAAAAAGGACAACCCTAGATTCACCTTTAAGTTCTTTTCAGACTCTCTAAATATGAAAAACCCCCAAGTTTTCTTTCTCTAGAATCGTTAAACTACACATTGAAAGACCCATATGGGGACAAACCCTTACTTCTTCTAGTTTTTTAAATAAAGGAAGAGGAACTTACTGAAGGTGAGTTATATTGAGCATGTGTTATCCTCCTTGAGCTCCTTAAATTAAAAATAGGTACTCATCTATCTAGATGTGGGGAAAAAACAGAAGGAAATGGGTCAAGTTTCTTGAAAAGTTTTGTAAGCAGCTCTTGCAGTCGCCCTTGAACACGAAACTTATTTTAACCTCCACAATGAACACTTGGAAAATACGATAACCCTCCACACTGAACCAATCCTATTAATCTCTCCACTCCTTTGACCCATACAAATAATTCCTCAGCACTCGTTGCATTATGTTTTGGTCCACTCTATGTTTATGCTGCCAAGTCTCATGTCGTGCCTCAGTGTTCAAGGGAATTTTTCAGCTCGAGAGTCAACTATATACAAAATCACCAATTTCCATACCTATGTCATTCTGTGTTCATTTTCCATATCTTATCACTTTCATTTGTTATTTTCTTATCGATGATAGGGGATACATCAAGGCCCTCCTTCAACGAGTCTTTTATTTTCGACTTCAACACATCATCTGAGAATTAGACTTAGAAACCAATTAATACCTTGGGACCTGCATGCCTTGATGGCATGCCTCCTCTCTTTCGAAAATAGATTTACATCATTGACCTTTGATCGGATGATTCCACGAATTTTCAACCTCGGCTCATTTATTCACATTCGTTGGAATGTACTAGGATACCTTGGGAGTCATCGACATCATTGGTGATTTACCTTGCACTTGTTAACAATTTCCCTCAATGATCAGTAATAAATTGGTTTCTACCATGTTTGACATCAAATCATCTATTCACATGGATAGATTTGTACCACATCGAGATTAGGACAAAGACCCTAGGTTGAGCATTCATTTTGTCATATGTTCTACCCAGGTTGTGAAGGAAATCATTCGAGCATGTTGATATATATGTTGTCACATAGATCCACATTGTATTGGTATGTGGCTATGTTTTGTCATCTCATACCTCCATTCTGTATTTTGCATGGCTACGATCAATTCATGTCATAGAATTATGGATCCACATTATATCTCTGGTGGCCATACCCTTAGTCAATATGGATCCACAGTGTATTTATTGGTGGCCATACTTCAAGTCACTTATAGTCTGAGCATAGGTATGCCTACCTTAGGAATGGAACACATATTAACATTGTTTGATGATTGTCTGCATCTTCTACCAAGTTCCCCGACTCGATACCCTTGCTTCGAAGAATCTACAAAGTGTTTCGGCCAACAACTTTCATTTTCTGACTTCACACTTTGGGGGGGAATCTGTTACACATAAAAATTCCTCACTTCGATAATTTCACATTCTCATTGTCTCAAGTGTCATAAGTTTTGCACTTTTTTCTCAATTGTTGTAAGTGTCACATTCTCATCATGTAAGTGTCACATCGCGAATGACACCATGAAAACACTTGATACAACCCCTAAAACATGTTACAAGAAGAATCCCCATCATCAGACAGTCGAAACAAAGGTTTTTCTATGAGAATTGGTCATCTTGGCAACCTTTGGGAAGATCAACACTCCCTTGCTCACATACAGGGAGCGCTAGAGATCTTTGTCCATCTCGCAGAAAGAGTTGTAGCGCTCTATTTCCCATTGTAAAGGAGTGTCGAATTGGTTGAGAAAATCTTGGAAGAAAACTCTTTTTCTTCTAACGACATCTGATGCAGGAGCATCTCTCCACGTCAGCCAGCCAGCCACGCCAGTGAATTCAAATCACACGCTAAAAGAGAGGTGCATCCTCATCTAAATTTGAATTCAATGTAATTTAAATGCTTAGGCTGTTGAGCCAGGAAGTTGTGCCTTTGTGCAGGCGTAGAGTAGATCGGCCTTTAATGTTTGTATGGCTGAGATCTAGGTCCGATTCTGGACTAGACATCCCATTCAATGTAATTGAATAGGGTAGGTGAATCTGGAGGGAAGCGCTCAAAGAGCCCCCTCAGGTAAAAGAGATTTTCAGATCTCATTTTTGGGAAGAGTTAGATGAGTAGAGGTTGAGTTGTAGAGCCATAGAGAGAGACAGAGCTCCAGAACACCTTGTAATTACAGGCATTTTCCATTTTAATATAAACAGAAGCAGTTTTTCCTGCATGAATTCTGTATTATGTGGATGTCTGCATGTGTTCCATCGTATGTTGTAGATGTATGTTATGTTAATGCATTCTGCAGGAGTTGTTTGGTTTCAGGCTTGAGAGGTCTTTGAGGTTTCATGTCAAGAGGGCATGACAAAGTGTTGCGGACTCTGAATACCGGTGCACAGAGGATGCACTTCTAAATTCTGCGGGTTCAGACAGAGACGTGCTGCGGCACAGAAGATGAAGTCAACAGCTCGAGAGGAAGACCTCAAGGTTTCTGAATACCTTGGAGGCAAGGCTGTGTGGGAGAAGACACAGTTGCAGATAGAATCACTGAGGATTCTATGAAGCTCTGCCAGGTGGGCATTGAGCTAGTGCAAGGAGTGCACAGAGGAAGACTTCTGTTGAGAAGTTCAGAGAAGGACCAGAATCACTGAGGATTCTGAGAGCTCTACCAGGAGGGCATCGAGCAAGTGCATAGGGGCACAGGGAGACAGAACTACTGAACATTCTATGGAAGGAAGAAACTCTGCCAGGAGGGCATCGAGGTTTTGTGCAAGCAGGCACAAAAAGGAAGAAGAGGACTCTTTTGAGTTATGTGATTTGAGGAAGAGTCCACTGAAGGATCTTCATGGGGTTACTGAACACCCTGAAGGCTCAGCCAGAAGTTTCTTGAGCAGAAGGATAGCCAGGAGGGCATCCACATTCTCCATCTGAAGGAGAAGAAGGACAAAATCCCTTAGGGATCTGAGTGGTTGAGAAGCTCAGGAGGAACAGTTCTTTCAATGCACATAGTCAGGCTGCAAGGAGTGTGGAGGCTGAAGAACTCTTTGGAGAGTTCAAAGTTCCCAAAGCTCAAGAGGAATAGCATTATTACACACGCAGTTGAGAACGCAAAGTGAGGAGTTCATAGAGGAAAAAGGAGAACAAAGGTTGAGGCCTTTGGGAATTGGAAATTCTCCCAAGATTGGGAAGAAAGTGCACAAGCTCAGGAGGGAGCAATAGCAGCCGTCATATTGGCTAGGAATTAGATCTAGACCGTTGAAAAATCCACGTCCAGAGAGCATCAGAAGTAGTGCACGGGAGAAACGATCTGCACCGTCAGATCTAGGAGAAAAATCCCGTCAACCATCATATCTGGCAAAGAAGCGAGGAGGTTACGACTGGGTTTCCAAGGTGCGAGCCCAAGAGATTGTGGACCATCGGATGTTCACACGAAATCCCGTCAGCCGTTGGATCGAGAGAAGATGCTCGAAGTTTAGTCTTTGGAGTGTGTGCAGGAGAGGATATTGTGGACCATTGGATGTTCACACAGAATCCTGTAAGCCATTGGATCGGGTGAAGGCGCGCAGAGTTTAGCCTCTAGAGGAGTGCACAAGAAGGACAGATCTGAACCGTCAGATCTTGCTCAGATACCCGTCAGCCATCGGATTGGATGGGAGCTGCACGAGGTTTACCATCGGGACTTCAGCCATCGTGATATCGAGAGTCAAGAGGACAAGGAAATCGAGACACTTCAAGTCTTGAAATAGCGAGATCAGATATGGACTGTCCATCAGGGTGAGACATGTGGCGGAGATCTGAAAAGAGTCGGCAAACCAGGAGTTCTGTGAGCAAGAGGTCAGAGAAATCCATAGTGAAAACCCCTATATAATCTGAGTCGTCATTCTATGAGCAAGAGGTCGAGGAAATCCATAGTGAAAACCCCAATATAATTTGAGTCGTCCATCTGATTAGGACAGGTGGCAACCATCGAGAGTCATCGACGTTTGGGCCATCAGGACTCACATAGGTAAGTGTTTTTGGTTTGACGTTTGGAAAATCCCAAGGCTTAATCTGAGTCGTCCATCCATTTGGGACGCGTGTCAGAAATCCAAAGAGAGTCGGGATATCGGCATTCCTGTGGACAGGGGATCGGACAAGTCCATAGTGAAAACCCCGAAACATAATCTGAGCCATCCGTTTGGGGAGACAGGTGTCAGAAATCCGTAGAGAGCCGGGATATT
>JASDQU010216982.1:0-11837 GCA_032191745.1 Picea mariana | reverse complement strand
CTCTCTCTCTCTCTTGGAATTGGTAAGGAAAATCTGCATTTGTTAGTTCTTTCTTGCTTATTCTTGGTCATTGTTGGTTTAAACCCTGGGAGGAGTATGTTGTATACACCCTCCATTAAGCTTCATCTTATTTGCTAAAGTTTATAATTCATTTTTGGCAAGGGTTGCTAGGAGAAGTACGAGTATGTACACCCTCGTAGGTTTACCCTAGTTTAATTGGCGTACCCTAGGGAGTAAGAGGATTTACACCCCTAGGGATTTTGTTGGTTTAACTCACACTTCTAAGACTCCATTCACCCATATTTTAAAGGCACTAATCTGAAGTTTGCATTGGAGAAATAATTTTTTTGCCTTGGAGAAATAAATTGTTTGCCTTGGTAAACGTGATTTATTGAGATATTGATCTTGTTCATGTTAAGAGCTTGTCAAGGCCACTAGGGCGTCTTGATTCACTTGGTATTATTGGAGCTATAGCTCATTAAAAGCTACAGCCATTAGGGCTGCAGCAAATCTTTATTTTACTTACTTATAACTCATTTTTCAACTGTCATAATTTGCTAATAATTTGTCAACATAGTCTACTAGTCCTGGCGCATATTTTGGGTGGATTTTTGGCAAGTTTTGGCGGCTGATTTTTCTGCCGTAACAACTTGTTTGGTACAGCCATAAGGCTGAATAATATCTCTACAGTACTTGTTTCTTACAGCCTTATTTCATTGCTAAAGTCTTTTGCTTTTATACTAGAGTTATACTCATGTTTAGCTAGCTTATCTCTTGCACCATTTGTTAGAATTTTAGCATTTCTTTAGCAGCTCTAATGACTTTTTACTTGCTGATATATATATTTGTTGACTGTTGCAAATAGGGGCAGCAAGCTTAACTTGCTTGTTTACCTAACATATAGTTCGTACATTTGGCTTTTCTTGTGTCTTGGGTAGGTACAAACACTTTCAACGGGTACACAAGGACTTGGAAACCTTAAACCACTCCCGGGACTCATTCTCAAGCCTTATTCCATCTAGTAACTTGACCTATAGGGGCATTCATTTCATCATCTCACTTCTCGTCTCATTTCCCACTTTCAGTGGGTACCCAAGGACTTGGCAACCTTAAACCACTCCCGAGACTCATTCTCAAGCCTTCTTCCATCTAGCAACTTAACCTATAGGGGAATTCATTTCACCATCTCACTTTATGTCTCATTTCCCCCTAGGGTCACTCAATATTCCCCCCTTGATGATCACTTCACCTCTAAAGTGACGGGAATACCTATCTAAGGTGACAGTGGGTAGGTTTTCCCTTGGTTGTCGCCATTTTGTGGTTTGGGTATATATTTACACACGACTTCCCAAAACCTTTTGAATATACTCATGTTTTTCATGTTTCCCCTATAACTTTGATTCCAATGTATGAATATCTATTTCCATGACAAGGGCATTCTCATTCAATGAATTAGATCTTGAAAAGCAGATTCCCACACTTGCCTATTGAAATCACATTGAAAGAACAAGTGTGGAATGGTTTTTCTTCTCGTAAACAAAGGGCGCATCTAGAGGAACCATGTGCATCCCTCATCCTCACTTGTACCTTCCCAAGACAAGACAAAACACAGCAGAAATTGAGGCTAAGCAGCCTCCTCCATGGTTGGACTGAGGTCACCAAGTGGTGGACTGAAATTACCAAAGATTCCTCTCACAATGTCTCCACACAATGAATTGTCACAATGACCTCTCTCTTATTTATACAAGTCTTAGGGGTCATTATGGAATCCCCTCCACAAGTCAACATCAAATTAGACTTTCTTTGTGGGTGTGAATCCCCTACAGAAACCCACAAAGCCCATCACCAAACCCCTGAAGCCCCATCTTGATACCAAGGGAATTTTCACTCAAACAAAAGTGTGATGTGGTGCCCACGACGATTCCCACATGCCAAACACCTAGGGCACTTGAGAATACCTTCTCGAAACTACAAAAATCAGCACTCCCTCTTAGCAAGAGAGGTATTCTCACCACACTCCACAATCACTTGGGAGTAGCTTTGTCTCTCGTACTAGATCCGCTACCATAGTTGCTCTCCAATCTGCCCTATTTGTTGCTCCCTCTGTCATTGAGGAAAGTCCTATTATCTGGCATGATCCCTCCCTGGAAGACACCCTGCTCCTAGAATCCTCCCGCTCCTGAGCATCATGCCTGGTCATATCAACCCATGACACCCTCCTAACAGTGTTGGAAGATGCCCCTCTCCCATTTCGACCTGAAGGTTGGCTCCCGCTAAACAACTGACTCTCCCTCTGAACCCTATGACTCTCCCTGAAGTCGAACTCCCTCTAAGTCTCCTGACTCCCTCTAAATCCAGTGACTCCCTCTGAGATCAGGCTCCCTCTAAGTCTGCTCAACCTTCGAAGCTACCCGCTCCCTATCCACTATCACTCTGCTACTACAGGTCATGGATCGCATAGGTTGGCCCTTATGCCTATATACATTGCCCTCTCTAACGCCAGGACCACTGTTGTTCCTGGGCTAGATCCTTTGGGTATCCAATAACACTTGTCCATCCCGGAACAACACTGCACAACCCTACTCCTCAATCCCTGAGGCTGAGAACACACTCATGGCACCCATAGCACATTTTCCACTTGCAACATAGCCCCTAACTCCATTCAGAATACCATTGCTCTAGATCCCTGTACTACATGCTTGGTCCTCATACCAAGCTCCTTGTACATACTTGAGTTAGACACTGTGAAGCTCTCAAACAAATCTTGTGCCCTTGTCATGTGTCGACGGTTTCCAAGGTAATAATATTGCTTACCCAAGTCATGAAAATCCAATGAACTTCTTTCCAAGTCCATCAACCAAGTCATAGGACTCTCTGTGTCTACGCACATGCTGCAATTGAACCTGTGTCCTCTCTCTGAACAGTCCCAAGCTATGGATGGACACACGGTCTATTTCTCTCTAGACCTCCGCAACTCATCTTTGCAAGTATCATCATCCTCTTGGGTCAAATACCTCATACATCGTTGCACATCAAACCCTTGTCAAGTGTGTGACCCTCTGGCCCAATGACTCTATCTCGTCAACCTGCCATCCACGTGAAGCTATCTCATCTGTGCCACAGTACCCGAGCTGCACCCATCACAACTCACTATGACAAGTCATCGGAAGTCCATCCACAAGGTTGGAAACCTGCCACACAACATACTGTTGTGATCTAGGCTCTCCACCAATCCACCAAAACTCCCATCCTGCCACACCACCGAGTTGTAATAGCCCGCAATTCCTCATATGGACAAACTGCTCCATGTCTCAAACCAGAGACCATCTAGCCTACTACAACAGTCACTGCAGCTCCCTCCCAAAGTCGTCACCTGTGTAGATAACTTTGATCTAGTTGTCCTTCTCAAAACCACAGCTCTGATACCATGTTAGAATTTTACTGCACCTCAAGTCTGGTCTATTGTTTCAATAGTTATACACAAATTTACCCAATTTGAACTGTAAACATAAGCACATTGAGATGCCTAACCATTTAGAAAAGTGGAAAATCAAAACTAGTAATCAGATCATGCACAGGTACACAGTAATTTAATTCTCAAAATCCTTGTTCTTAAACCAGAACACATGGGGTCCCGTACCAGGGACAATGGCTCAATTTTACACAAAAGAAGAATACCAAAACCACTTACAAAACTGTGCCCAAATCCGTTGCATTGAGGTTTGAGGGTTAGGGAATTCCTTGCCCCCTCAAACCCTCCTCTTCCTCTCCAACTCCTTGCACAAGTCTGGTCCTTTCTTACTTGCTCCAAAATTTCCCTTAGGGTATTATTGTAATATCCCTCCCGGTTGTCCTCAACATGCCCTCCAAGTTGTCTCTAAGACATTGCTATGTCATCCCTCAAGGTTGTCCAAGGTTTGTTGTGTCAATCCCCAAAGTCTGCTACAATAGCCCTTCTTCCATGGTTGTTTAATTGTTGGCTATAGCCTATAATCGCCACGTTATCCCCTATCCTAGGGATAACTAAGGAGATTATGTCTCGAGGCCCACAAGTTCTATACATGGAGTACCGAGAGCCATCTGACTTGAGCTTGGCCCTGGAGGGCCCATCTTTTCTTCAGTGCATCCTATCTATCAATAGCAGCAGCATCCATCCCATTGGCCTGATTATGAAGTAGTAGTGGGTCTTGCTCCATGAGGTAATGAGTCTGGGTATCATGGTATGTGTCACTCTAATTTTCGAAGCATTTGAATATGTGCACTGAATTCTCTTTCGTTTCATGATGTTTGCTTGGAAATTATGCTCTTTAACTTATTCATACCTGGGGGGGGTGACAAAGTGCCCTATTAAGTTGGTTCCCTTAGGGATGAGTTGCCACTAGGTGGGTCTATGAAAGGTCATCGTCCATTCCTTCCATACTTACCACTTTTCATCATTGTCCCTCCCATCTTCCCCTACCTTGGTTCGGGCATTGGGTCTACCAAGCTAGTAAGGGTTGTACCTTGCCCTATCAGAAGAAGGGGCTAAAGGCCAAGAGGCTAAAATTAGCTGGCAAAATTTAAAATCTAAAATGAAGCCTTGAGATTGTTACGCCCAAGGATTCCCAAGAAATCAATAAATGGCTTCTCAGCAAGAAAAGGGGACTCATAAAATAAAATAAAACTCAAGATCTAGTTAGTGGATAGGAGATCTCATCATGAGCCGGCCTATTAAGACCATGGGCATGTAGCGGTATGACACTACCATCCATTTTGTCAACAAACCAGGGTAGTGGCTCTTGGTAGCATAACCAAGAGAAAGGGGGTCCCACCACAATCCAGCCTTCTCATTTCCATGAAATGCTTGTGGGCAACGTTGTAACCACTAGTCACCACGCCAGAACAGTGTCCCCCAACTATTCTCTTGAAAAGAAAAATCAATAAAACAAAGAATAAAATGCATTGAATGGGCTAGGAAACAATGGCATCCATGACAAGGTGCATCTCACCCTCTACAGAGGCACCCATAGTTAAGACCTACATTTCCCTATTATCATTGCACCCCTTGCCCAAACATTACCCTACACCATTTCATACACCTACATGACCTAGATTGGTCTTCACCTGGGAAACACCCCAACTTGAGGAGGATTAACCCAATAGGACATCCAGATACCCTCTCCAAACCTGGCTTGTTAAACTACATAACGTCTTTGAGCGTTTGTCTGGGTAAATGGGGGTTTGATGCACATGTTTGGGTAATTTGATTATTAGACGTGATTGACATTGTTATGATCCTTGTGAATTATGAGCCCATGGAGGGCGTACTTGTTGTTGCAGCAGGACCATGCCCTATGGACAGGTACATATGGGGAGATGATTAGCTCAAACCTCCATGGGGATAAAATCCCACCAGATGGATGTTGTGACCCCAACCAGGGGCAGAGAGACACCAGAGGCTTGCACCAGAGAAAAAGAAGGACGTTCCACTAGAGACACTTTGGCAGACCTGGACCTAGGGGGATCTTTCTCTCCCCCCTGAACGTTGGCCTTGGGAGGCCCATGACGTTACCCTTGTGACCCTAGACGTCACCCAACGTCAGATGGAGGAATTTGTGTGCTAGGTGGCATGTGTGGCATCATCCAGAGGCCTTGGAAGGCCTAACATTTTGCTCATGGAGCCTGACGTCCCACTTATGAGGCCCAACGTCACCCTAGGAGGGCATGATGTCACCTCTATTGGACATTTTAGGGTCTAATTCTTTGAATTTATGTTAAAACTGGATTTTTTATGTAATTTGGCCATGTCGGCCTTTTCTGACCTAAATTTTAATTAAAGGTCATTTTCATTGTATAAATAAGAGATAAATATCTTGTATTTTTCATCATATTTCACTCACACAAGTGTAAGGTCTGAAATTTGGCCCTCTTTAAGGGTTATTGGTTGAAATTAAGTGGTGCGTAACTTCTTGGAGAGGCTAATCTTGGTGTATTTCGGCATTTTTTCATGGTGTAAAGTCTTCCGCTAGGGTTTATTGCTAGATTATTCTTGATGAAGTAAATATGCAATTCTTCATTTTATTTTGAATGGTTATGGTGAATTTGCTTGTTCATATCAAAGATTATGAAATTGGTAGTTTGAAGCCCTAGGGGAAAAATATATGTTACTTTATTTTTCCTTATAATTTTCCACCTACTTGAAATTTTTAGAGAACACTTCTTTTGAAGTATACACCAGAGCCCTGCCGTTGTATCACTCTAGTAGCATTACTTCATTTGCTTCATACATTTTACTTCAAATTTAATCCAAGGAAGAAGGAAATCGCTAGGGCCTCAGGCTACTTACTTTCTAGCAATCATTCCTTCTAGGGTTTAGACATTGAGGCCTTAGGTTGCTAACACTTCAATCATCTCATCCATCCCTTTATATTATCTATTATCATTGTTGTTTTCCTCTAAGATTTGTTGTTGCTAACCTTGACTCCATTACCCTAAAAGGCACTAGTCCACTCCTCACAAGTTATTCATTGACCAAACAACTCTTAAACCATCTTCCCTAAGACTTCTACTAACTTCTACCGACTTTAAGCTAGACTTACTCACTAACTAATTTGTTGATATTGCAAAATATTGTTATAGACATCTATAACATCAGCAAATTCATCCTAAAAGCAAGATTGAAAGCTAATTAGACCATTACCATAATTGCCTCTTGTTGAGCCTTGGAATTGTCACATTTTCATCCTCTTTTCCTTTCACCATTCTTCACATTTATCCATATTCTGCCACTCCATAAACCATTCATTAATACCATTTTCATAATTAAATATGGGTTTAACCTTATTATTTTCCAAATCATTTATTTTAGTATTAAAAGGGAATTTGTGATTAAATATTAGAAAATTGACATGTTTTCATATATATCTCAAAAATGTGTGAGCTTCGTCATGTGTAGGAATATGTGAAAGATTAATTCAGAAAGACTTCTAGAATACTTCATCCACCATTACAAGATCTGAGGAGATAATTCAAGCCTATTCCAAGGAGAAGAACATGGAGATATTGATAAACATATCTTATCCAATATATATGAGAGATATGTGTGAGGATTTGAAGGGATCATATTTTGTAATGATGGGAAATTGGTTGAGAGAAAAATGGATCTGTAATTATGAGATGCTTATCTTCTTTTCAAAACTCTTATGTATAAAAGAGAGTGCCCTCTCTTCATGAGAGGGGAGGAGAATTGTTATGATGTAGATTGGATTCATGAAAAGACTCTTTTTGTAAACCTACTTGTTGAAGATTAATGCAAGTTTGAATTCAGTGATCTTGTGTCTCTTAAAAGTTAGCATCTTCTGATATAAAATCTTTCATGTTGGCATCGGCAAGGGCCACCGATCCAGCTTGGTAAGCTCATTGTAAATTATTAGTGTAGATTTTCATTTCATGTACCTGTTATTTTGATTTCATGTTATTTTGTTTTGATTTCATTATTTGAATTTGTTGCAAAGTGTGGCAATGCAGGAACAGTTGGATCTCCATCTTTCACCATACACGAGATTTAATAGAGCATCCCACTACACTTAGCTTTCTTTTCCAGAATTGATTAGGTTACACCTTGCTAACACATGCATAATCAAAACCTCAATCTCTCACCCTACAAACACCTATAATGGAATGTTGTGAATGCGCAAAGTGTTAATTGTTGTTAGTTTAGTTTCTCCAGGAGATAGAATCAAAATTCATCTTTTCCTTTCATGAGCCATCAATGAACAAGTCCATCACCTGAGCAAGAGATTTTGCTTGTTTATGAGTTTTGTTTTCCAGCTTTTGAATTGTGTGAAGATTTTTATTTTTAAAAGTGTGTTGGTTTCTAAAAGGTTTTCTTATCTAAGCTATACTAAACAAACATAGGAACCAATATGTTATTGGCACATATAGTGCATCAACTCTACTGATTACGAATCTCGGTCGATAATTTATGTTTGGTAATATATTATGCATATAATTGCACCAACATTTTAGCATCGTTGTCGGGGAGTTGTAAACGCTAATAGGTAGCATTTGAATTAGATTGCTTTAATGATTTTGGATTAGTTTTAAGGAAAATATGAGGGCGAAGAGAAGATGGTAAGACGAGAGGTAAGAACCTGCGCATCCACTTTAGTGGGGTTTCTCCAAAGTTAGGTTGTCCTCTCCCTTTTATCTAGAAGTGTGTTTCTCCTTATTTTATGCAAAAGTGTGTTTTTATTTATGCAAATTTAGTTTTTATTTATGATGAGCTAACTTGTGCGAACCGATAACATGGTGAGAGTAGGGTCCCAGTAACGCAAGGAGTTCAAGTTTGGTGTGTTTTATTTTTACAAAAAGTTTTAATTTCTTAGTTTTAAAATTCAAATCTTTGATAATAAATCATTCTCCTTTTTTAATATGGTTTAACTATGAGTATAAGCTTGGAAAAGCTCACTCACATCCTTGCAAAGGTCGGGATATCTTCTTCTCACAAAGAGGAGATCTTGACAACAGCCGAGGGCTTAATTACTCCTCCAGCAACAAACGATGAATCAACATACGAAGAAGCCTGCATATTCAATGAAGAACAATTAGGTGAGCAGGAGGTCAAGGAGGACAAAGAGGAGCTGCAACATGATCTGAGCAAGACAAATTGTGCCTACAAAATCCTTATCGAACAATGGTTTCAAGCGAGTACAAGGTTAGATCTGTCTAGTTTTTCTTTTTATTTTGTCAAATTACAATTTCAACAATTAATTTTGCACGGTTATATATATTTTTTATTGTCGTTTGTGAAATTCACAGTGAACATATTCTTATTACTGTTGTGCTTATGGTTACATTGGAAGTTTGACTACACGTAACTAATCTCTAATTTTAATTAGGATAGAGTAGGTAAACAATAAAAAAAACATACTTTTATTTTCAGTTTTTACTTTCACTTAGAATAAGTATGCTCTCCTTCGCACTTCGTGCGATCGCGAGGATCGGAAAGTGTAGGATATCTTTAACTTTTTCAGGAATGAATAAATTAATGTTTTGCAAACATGCCTAATCGATTTCATCTTTAATTTGCAAATAATTTATCTTCATTTGCTCATAAATTTATTTTCTTTAATTTTATGTGAATTTGAATTGTTTTTTTTTTTTTTCCTTTAAAAATTTAAGAATAATTCAATAAAAAAAAAAAGACAAAACACCAAATGCTTTAAGTCAAATTAGGATTCTTTTTTATTTATAGGAATAAAAATAAAAAATTATGTATACGTTTTTTTATATAATTAAAAAAAAAAAAAATTAAATTAAAATTTAGCTTTGTGTTTTAATTTTATAGCTTTGTGTTTTAACTTTAATAGGCATAAAACATATATATATATATATATATATATATATATATATATATATCTATATATATAACATTTAAAAATGTTTTTATGATTTCATGCTAGCTGAAACAGATCAATATCTGTTTGGTGACATTTGCTCGGGAGAACGATCATGTTCTTGCAAGCGTTTCAGCTCACGATGACTCCTTTGGATAGAACATTGAAGAGCTCGGCAATTTCTGCATCACTCCCAAGTAATATGCAACTATCTCACTTCTTCTCAGTACAGCTATGAATTCTTCAGAGTCGATCAGCTACGTAGATCCATGTGAGAGCTAGGGCCCCAGAGATATTGTTGGGATGCACCCACTATTCCATGCCTGACCCAACCGGTTCCTCTGATCCTGAGAATATTAATGATGCAATTCATGGACATGTTCATGGAGAATTGGTTGGCCAACAAGACTCCTTCAAAAATTTCATTGAGGTTGTTCGTGAATATGACAAGCTATACGACTGTTACAAAAGTCTCAAATCCATCCTCGAACTGGACATTAATATCTTTGAAAAATTGAAAGAAAAGATGGTATGTCGGCGCACTAGGAAGCAACATTTGTTGATCAAACTGCAGAAGCCAGTACGCAAAAGAATGCAAATATGATTTATCGCTTTCCTACGTTTTCTTATGAGAGTCCCATCGTCCCACAACGAAGCACAACCTACGATGGAATTCACCAGATGATTTATAAGAATTTTGTTTACCAGGATGACTTTGGGGAAGCTTACAAGACTGAAAGAGGAGTCCGTTAGTAATTTGTGTGGCCTCTCAACTGCCTAAAAACCGAAGTGATTTTATCTCAAATAAGTATCAGGGCTCAATAATAGGAATGAAATCGCTTGTCAATATTCCAATCCCATGCGTTTAATGTGAAACAAACCAAAACAGTAGGTAGCACGAAGATATCGGGCATACACACATTTAGCAGTGGTTTTAACTGTTCCATCTTTTGGTGAAATCATCACGCGAGATCTTTGGTATCCCAATCCCACGAAATCACGATCTGTCTGCCTCTTTCGCATATCGATTCATGAGGTGTGTTGCTTCAGTTGGGTGCAGTTGCATTTGAGGCTACACGGTTGGCATTGATCTAGATCTTTCTTAAACACCATATCGACATCAACTCCTACAGCTAAAGCGGGTTCTCAAACACGACTTGGTGTCTGACTACTGCAAGGATACCCACCCATGGCCACCGGAATGTGTGCTAAAATGACATCAATGAAGTCAAGTTAGCCTCTGCAATGCTAAAATTATCAGTCTATACAGCGAACATATCGTTGGGTTCTTTGCTTTTCAGGGTTTTTGGGCATTTAAGATGGTTGATCAGTATCATGGCGTGATGCGGAAAATTCATGATCATACACCCAATTCAACTTAGATCTTGGGTTTCATCACCCTTTTCATTTTTGGTTCAATTTTGTTGCTTTTGATGGGTCTCACATTAACTGGAACGATTGGATGATTGGTGGTTCTCACTCGTGTTCTCATTTTCTTCAGTCCCATATTGATACCGGTGGAAATTGTGAAGTTTGTAGCAGTTGGAGGTTTCTTGTCTGCTGGAGGATTTGGACTGGCAACCTTATCTGCCATATCATGGCTTTACAACTACATTAAGGGCAGGCATCCCCCTGGTGTAGACCAGATAGACTATGCCCGCATGCGTATTGCAAATACAACAAGCCATGTTAAGGACTATGATAATGAGTATAGTGGGTATTTGCAGAGCAGTATTCCTTACAGTTTGTCTTATTGCATATGTGCCCGTCTTTGGAGAGAATACCTTTCAAAAATGCATGTCTTATTGGTTGGAACGCCACCCCCCAACTGTAGAGAAAATAAAGCAGCAGCATATTGTATCTATATATGGTGGAGTGCTTCCTTCGATAATATCTCCCACGCCTCCTGGATCATCTTAGGAGGTGGACGTATGATTGGATCGATCGATTAAGGCCTCGAAGGGGTGGGTCTCATCGACTTATTTTGAACACACATGACTTCTAAAAGGCCACGGAACGAGATTGATTGATGTCCCCAAGTCCCCACCATACGAGGAGAGGGAATTCAAGTTGTTATCTTACGTGATATCAATATGTTAGTTTCCACCAAATGAGAAAGAAGAGAAGTACCCCATTTTCCCACAAGGAGAGAGAGAGTTGAGGTGGCACCATATGAGCCACATCGACCCAACAAGGGGAAGATACAGAATGGTTGATAATGTAACTAAGTCACACCTACTCGCCTGCTCGATCAAAATAAAAACTAAAATAAAATAAAATAAAAATTGCGATTTCAATTGTTTTTGTTTTGTTTCAAAAAGAAAAACAATAATATATATATATATATATAATATAACTCCAAAAAAAATAAAAATTGAAACCAAATTGTAAAAAACAAACATTCTACAAATAAAATTGCAAATGGACATTCTTTAATGCGTGCTTAACATTAATTTGTTT
>JASDQU010216980.1:5677-18176 GCA_032191745.1 Picea mariana | reverse complement strand
ATATGTAAAAACAAATTAACATATAATAACTAGATAAACATAATTGCACATAGATTGGAGGGAAATCGAACTATTTTATTAATCATCATGATTACGTAAGTTACAACCTGATTATGACTGATGACACTACCTTGAAACCAACCGCCTGAGTTTCTCCATTGAACTCTTCAAGCATCAAATCAACAATGGAGTACTTCCTCACATGACCCTGAAGGGATATGAACACACCCAACAATCATATAGGAGAGAGGAAGAGATACTAGAAAGTAAATTTCCAGATCAAGGGATACTACTCAGAGATTCAGGGAATAAGGAAGCTTTCAAAGTGACATTATGTTCTTGCACCAAGGTTGGCTCTCTCAATATACACCCCCAAAGGTGCTTATATACCATCATAAATAGGTTGATATGGTTACATTATGTTGTGTACGGGCGATTAGAGGTTTAGGACCGGGAAAACTCGTAAACCCCGCCCAAAAGTATGGAATATTTTTATTTTTCACAAAAATGGTGATGTACGTGATTTGCACACTATCAAATAGTGTATTTACGCAAGTTTCACATGGATGAATATCATACATAAACAAATATATTGTTTTTAAAGATGATTTTGATGAAGGAGAGTGGGATTAGGGTTTGCATTTGAGGAATGGACTAGGTCATCCAACAAATCCAATCAACGGTGGCAATTTGTGTTATAACATGATTTTGATAACTCAAATTCATGGAGGGACTAATGGGGCTCCCAAGTCTATAAGAAAGACTTGACATGGGTTCCAAATGACAAGAGAGATGCTAACTAGAGTATCCCATGATAGGTAAGAACTATTGAATAAGTTATGGCTTTGTAGTAGATGTGGACAATTTAATGCCAAAACCAAATGATTTTGACCCTAAGGCACAATGTCAACAAAAATAAGATTAACAGTGAAAAATTTACGTAAAAAAAGTTGTGAATATTAATTTGGAAAAATGCCAAGAAATTGTCTCTTTAGTCCTGCAAACTATCAACATATCTTATCCAACGATTAGAAATAATGAGAAAGTGCATGAAATCCAAAATTAGTGAGTAAATTGGAGAAAAGTGGTTTGTACTTTGAATAACATGCCCAAAATGCTTTAAATCTATGAAAAATTACTCCATTTTTACCATTTTACTTGTCAATTTTACCATTATGGTGAAAAATCAATTTTCCCCCAAACTTTAGGTGTGGTTTCCAGAAGTTTTTGTTTTCATAATTTCAATCCATGTGGACCAAATAGACCATCATCCCATGCTCTTTACTTTGTTCTATTTAAAAAAACAATATTAGGTGTTAGGCCTTGTTTGGAGTGCATGTGCATGGTTACGGGTCTTGCACTAGAGAGTAGTGAGAAAACAACCTTACTAGCGAGTTGATTAAAAAAGACCCACAAATAGCCATGACTATCAACATAGAGGGGCATAACTTCACTTAAAAATAAGAAAAAAAAAAATAGAAAAATGTCACTGACTTTTACTTTGTTCCTAGATCATGCAAAGCTTGATAAAATGATTGAGTGAAAAGAGAGAGGTCATGAACAAGTGGATATTGATCCATTGGGTTCCTAGGCCATAACAGATGTGTGTCATGATTACAAGCTGGCTGACGAGTCACTGTGGAAGTTCTCATGCAGATCCCCTTGCTTGGTACAAATAAAATTGTTTAATAAGTCCATGTGGGAGGAGGAGAGTAATCTGTGTCCCTGACTATTGTGGAGCAAGAACATAGAGTCTCTCTCATAGCATCATGGTCTATCTAGGGGGTGGCCAGCGGTAAATCCATTCAGGAGGGTGTTGAGGAAAACATATGAAATTATCTTACTCAAGCATTTTCAGATTCTGCTTGGCTAAAGAAAAATAGACAGGAATTTCACCCTATGTTTATAGCCATCAAAAATAATATCCTAACTCACAAGTATTGATTACAAGTGCTTTAGGCTAGTCTTTTTATAAATAAAAGCTTGTTGGAAAATGCATTATTTATATGATTTTCTGAATATAACAGTTGTTGAAATAAATGTAGAGACAGAAGTAAAGACACCAAGATGATAATCAAGACAGATGAGACATAAAGAAATCATTTATTTCATTCCAATTCATCAAAGAGTCATTCTCTTTACAAAATTTCCTGAAGAATTTTTGGACCAAAGTCAAAATTAGACGTCTCCGATGAAACATACAAAAAGACCTCTGACAAAAAATCAAAAACTGAACTCTAAAAGTTGGATCAGCTTGCCACAGATTGTTTCTCGCTCGACTCTGCACAATATCCTTTTTCAGTCATGAAAACTAATTCACAAACAGACAAGTCTACACAGACTATCAAAGATAGATCAACACCTCTGGAAAACAAGTGTCTCAATGATGTAATTCAGCCCTAAATCTTGTTGTCTACAATAAGACCCTGCTATCATAAAAAAGAATTAGCCTTGTGATAAATTAAGCGATGAATGAAAACTGAACTATCTCAATATAAACTCAAAGAACAAATCTTACTATGCTTCTCCTTCTATTCTCCTTTTGTTCATCCCTTTCCTTTTGTCTTTAAGCAAATTAGAATTGGTTGAAGTAGTTGAACTACTTCATTAGTTAAGTTAACTAAAAACTCGACCAACTTTTTAGTTAAGGGGGAAAAGTAATAAATCATAATAAGGGTTTTAAATAAATAATAACTAGTAGGTGGGACCCCTTGTGACTCCCTTTAGCTCCTAACAATCATAACATAACTAGTTAATTAAGCAAAACACCCCTCCTTGTGGCTCCCATCATCACATTCATATTTGATCATTTATATCATTGATATTTGAAATTATTTTCAAAAATATATATTACTCATATATCCAAAGAAAACATGTTGTCCAAAACTTCTGAAGTCAACTCTCATCAACAATAAATAAAATAAAACTCAAAAACCATATTTTCCACTCTGAGATGCAATCTTTCCTTGGTTGTTGCTATCACCCTTTGATTTCTGTGAAATTTCCTTTGGTTGCATTGAGCCTTTAGGCCTAATCTCGTTGATCACATGAGAACAATCGTACCTCAAATGCATCCAGGAAGACACGGATTTATCAGAGCCATTGGAGGGTGAGGAATGGGAAGCAATGGCTTTTCCTTTGTCGAGGGCATGGTGGGACTCAGTTTTCAATATTTTGCTAGCATGGGAGGACTGAACTAGTGAGTGGGCAAGGGTAGCTTGGACAATCTAATTGTTAGGCGGGGGAGCAAGTAAAGACAATATGGGCTAGCCACGATGTTGGGAGACTGTCGAGTGGACAATATCTTTCCATCCATCATTTTCGGGAACCTCGGGTTTCAATGAGACATGGGGGGGCATGGGAATACCAGGGGCTTGTGGAATGTGGAAGGGAGGCCTTTCAGGCCTCAGTTCGACCACTCCTTGCCCAATCCAATTGAAAAACCCAGCCTGGAATAGTTGGCCTAACTCTTGTGAGTTAGCATCAAAGTGTATGGATAATCTTGGCCTTCTTGGGCCTCTGTTCCAATTACCTCTCCCTCGGTTTCCTCTGCCATGACTACCTCTGCTAAAAAAGCTCATTCTCTCATTCATTATTGATTATCAAATAGTTCCTTTAACAACCATACATGACAAATGCTTCAAAATATGAAATATATTGTGGCTCACCAACATATCAGACTCATGCAATCCAATCCATACAAATTGTTTAACTGTTGTCAATGAGCAGGGGGGTGAACAAAATGTTTTGGGATATGTGAGGGGTTTGTATTGAACAAAAAATGATAAAATGAGGGGGAAAACAATCATGGTTATTGCTCATAGACAACACACAATCAACTATAATGTAACCAAGGAACATGTCGTTGTAATCCATCCAAGAAACTATGATTTTGAACTGTTGCAATATAGAATTCTCTTAACTGTAATTAAATTTTAGGAACAGGGGTGAAAAATGGATATGGGAAGGTGAGGGGATTGTAATTAGCAAAAAGTGGAATAATGGTAGGGAAAGAGAGTGGGTATTGTTCATAAAATTAATTAAGTAATCCATAAAACCATTATATATCAAGCACAAAAGATCCAATACCAACCAAATGATCGCTATGATCAACTTAAACAACTACTGTGTAAAATTCAATCAACTCTGTGTATTAATTTTCTCATTGTTCGTAATTAAATCTTTAACACAGTGTCATCAAACAAGATAATATGCCTTCCATAACAACCTGTAAAAGAGTTATGTTTCTTCTCATTTGTCCACTTACTGTTTTAAAACAATTTCTAAATGAACACACAGTCACTTATTTCCACTATGTTCAGCATCAAAAATCAACCACCTTCCATGAATTATTTTCTTAATCAAACACAGACACTAAAAGCATGCCCAATTTCATCCCTCAATTCCATCTAACAATTAAATTGTAATGAGACCATACTTTCACAGCACCTGAGCCTATCTCTGTTAAGATGTATGATATTCATTAAACATACATAGTGGACAGTCAAACACAATGATCAATATTTCAATTTACAATAATCTTGACTTTCCATTTAAACACATAGTAACAACAATCACCATTTCAACCCATACAATGTTGTGGGATACACAGACCACTCAAAAAAACGTGAGATCATTTATGTGACTAACATGTTTAATTACCTCAAAACAAAACATCCATGATGTTGAGCTATCAATCCAATCCAATGAGGTAGCAGCAGTATGCCCAATCCCATTTCTGAAATCGATCAAATTGCAACAAAACCATATTGTTTAAAAAAAAATCACGACCATCTTTGATGGTTCAATCAAACAATATTCATAGCATATACAGTGGATATCCACGCCACAATTATCATGATTGAAATACTCTCATTTGGCGATTTAAAGCATACAGTCACAACAACTGTCAACTCAACATAACATGTTGTAGGAAGCCCACACATACCAATGCATCACGCACGAAGCATCGATGTGACTTAATCAATTATAAACTAATGTTGGTTTAACAAGTCAACAATTACAATGTAAGAGACAGCGACTATGTATTCAATCCCATTTCTTGAATCAACCAATTTACCATGATGAGCTTATCAATTCGATTGTCATAATAACCAATGCAATGACTAAATACCGCAAACAATACCACTGTCAACATAATCAGCAGAGACAAGCCATAAATCGAACACTATCAACAATACACCACCAACTCATAACAACCAACAGTATACCCGACAGGACATAAAGGTTCCCTCTATCAAAAATCGGGCTTGAGAAATCAAGGGTTCGCTCTGTGGACCAACACAGGGAGACTAGAGTTGACCCCAACATAGGGTGAGAACCTTCAAGACCAATGGTGCACACAGGGTATACCACCAATAATTTTGCAGACAGGATGACGGTTCATGAGATAGGATAGACTATGAATAGAGGAGAAAAGGCTTTGTTTTGGTCATGTAACAACACTTAGAAAACACAGGGTATAACCCTCGTGGTTTTCCCAATCAGCCGAAGAATGATGAGACAAAATAGAACCGAGAAAAATAAATCAACCTTAAGCAATCCCTTTGTCATAACAACCGTCATAACCTACTGCTCAAACATCAGTAACATGAACGAACCCAGACCCAAGTGAAATGATACGCAGTGACACAAGGTGTTTCAAACCCAGTAGCCCCATAATAGCAAAACAAATGGGTATGGTGATAAGAATGCGTGGAGACAGCGAGCCAATTTGGACCAAATGAAACACTTCAACCAAGACCAATAAGGATGACAGAGATCCTTCATGGCTTCTCACACTTAGAATGATCAATGAAACTATGACTTCAAACATTATTGCAATGAAAACCACATCAACCATTCATTCCAAAAAAATATCATAATTTTACACAGTCGTCGGTATTAAGAAAAGCATAGACCCATACATCACCGAGCCAATATCTATTTCATAACCAGAGCAGTTCATGGATGACTAAAATATATACCTGTAACCGAGAAAACCTTAAAAATGCAAGCTTGGTCGAGCAGTTCTTCCCCTGCTTGAAAATCGGAGCTTAAACACAACAATCACAATTGAAAAATATCCAAGCCAGGGTGACGGCTAGTGGGAGGGGTATGGAGTGATGTGCATTAAATGCACGTCGCTTCCATCCTCTATTCATTCAATTCCTTAGTACACATCAGTCCACTATTCCATTAATTCATTCAATTAAACCATGTATCGAAACCAACATCCACTATTTTCCAAAAGAGTCACCTTATGCCACATTAACCACTGCCAACCATACTATAGCACATATCACATAACTCAATAAATCATATATCCACTAAACCCGTTAGCTAGGATTAACAATAGTCCTTTTAATTCCAGTGCATGTAGTGTAGCATATTAGTATAGTCTAGTTTATTCCCTTTGTATTTTGTTTATATTTCTTTTATCTCTTTTTAAATGCTCTTCTATGTTGTTACTAACATGTCTCTTGTGCAGGTGTCACAGTAATGAATCCAGGAACACATAGCATGGGTATAAAATGATAACATAGGCTAGCGTAACATGAAAATTGACCCTAGAGTAACAGAAACAACACATAACATGCCTTATCCCTTGCCAATAAAACCAATATTTCATCAATCATGTAGAACTATGTAAGCAGTGTCGAACATCAACATAAACATGAAATAAGAACCAGATCTGATCTCCCGTTCTATAAGGGGGTCCCACCTACTAGTATTATATATATCATTAGCTTATAATTAATAGGCTTTAGCAATACTTTGCGGGAGAAATCCTCGTTGCAATTTTAATCGTCAACAAACTAGCGACTCCATAGGGAAATTTGTTTTCAACATATTTAGAACTCAAAACTCATGGTTTCGTAGACAAAGAACAGTGAATTAAGAAGATATAACCAGAATAATCATGCAACAAGGGTTGTGAGCAGATTTAATGGAAAAATGATTGGGAATTTGGGAATAACTCATGAAAAATGTTAAGTATGAGGGGGGTTATCCCTGTATGCATAATCATTCAACTAGAATATGCTCTTTTATTTCAAGGAGAAAAATTATGGACTTGCTCTTTGAAATTCTCAAATGGATGAAGAAATGGAAAGCAGAAGCGAGAGATAACCGGTTTCTTTAAAAGACAACAGTGAAGGTAGATATCAATTTCAAGTGTGTCTTCAGGGGAAACATCGTAACATCTGTGTAAGCTTGATTGTTATTGACTAACAATATCTTGCAAGAGTGACATTGTGGCAGAAATGATCCAACATCTTATTCTTGACCGAAATCAATTAAAAGATGAAAAAGCAATAGAAATCATAACAGAATAAAATTGCAAAATTTAAAAACAGTAGAAAATGACAAAAATGTAAAAGCAGTCGAAAATGTTTAAAACGGAAAGCAGAAGTCAAACTACTATAAAGTAGAAAATAAAATAGTGCAAAAACTAAAATCAGAGCTAGACTACTAGTATACAGAAAAATCAAACAATGTTAAAGCTTTTCAAGTTGTTCCCACGTAATGTTCAAGTGAGAATCGTTAATGTTGTAGGAAAACATTTGCTCCTGTAAATCCTTTAAAATGCAAGAGTTAGTATCCAGGACAAAATCAATTATGAAAGGACCCAGAAATAACTCTTCAAAATCCGAGGTAATGATCATGCCATTAACGTATATGATTAGATCATCAAGGTAGATATGGATACTGATCAATTCATCAAGAGTTGTGTGTATGAATCTTTTAAAAATGGTACTTGCATCAGGTAATCTAGAACGCAGGAATTTATAAGTCATGGTACCCCAATTAGTGATAAGAGTGGTTTTGTGAGCATCTGCCCCTTTCCCCTTGATTTTACTATAACCCAAAAAACTGTCAAGTAAGGGCATCATTTGTGACCTTACAACCTGCTGTAGAATCATTTTCATATTAAGAGGAGGAAAAGGATTTCTCATAATAGCCTGACTGAAAGTGAGAAAATTAATGCAAGTTCTAATATGATCAGTGGTCTTCGAAACAGGTACCCAATTGGAAACCCGTTCAAGGTAGACTGGAAAAATGATCCCATCCCTTAAGAAATTTTCCAACTCCCTTTGAAAATTTTCTTTAAATGCAGAGTTAATAGGTCCTTGTTTTTGCCTAACTGGTTTCATGCCTTCCTTGATGGAGATAGCATGATGTGTAAGACCAGGATAAAAACCACGAATATCCTCATAAGACCAAGCAAAAACATCTTGAAATCCATCAAGTATCTTGGCAATCTTCATTTCTTCTTCATCAAAAAATTGGGCACTTATTTCAACATTCTTTGAAGATTCAAGTGCCCCAAGGTTCAAGGAGATGGTTTCACCCACCTTCCTTCTTGACTCCTCTTCTTTCTGTTTCTCTTTATTTCCTACATCACTTGATGAAAATGAATTATCTAGAGGATTCAGGCCCTTAGGAATATTGTTGTCCTCTATGGATATAATTTCCTTGGGCTTAACAGGTTCATTTTGAATGAAAGCACAAATGCTCTCATCGTTAGGGAGGACATGCCAAGATTCTATATTGTCGGGGATATGTGGATGATATAGAATTGAAAAGTACAATCAAGCATGCGTGGCAAAAATTTTCGATTAGGAGAGGTTGCAAAAACAAATAACCGATCAGCCATTGAATTCAACTCCCTCTTAACATGGGTGATGTTGAAAGATAAAAGGTTTGAGATAAGTGCCCAAATAGTTTGGGTGTATCGTTTTATAAACTTGTTGCTAGGAGAGTAAATTTTACGTACAAGGTTCACAAAATTCTTGGAATCCCCAAAAACTGAAAGGTGACCACAGCCAAGATTATAGGAGTTCTCAATGCCCAATAAAAAAGATTTGAATTATGTGACATTGTTTGTACCAGAAAAATCCAACCTATAAGAAAAGTTGTGGATTGTTCCTACGGAATAAATCAAGATAATGCCAGCTTTGTTACCTTCATTAGAGAATGAACCATCAAAGTGCATGTGCCACATACCATCATCTAAATCAATTTGTTCCAAGGGAATGTTACCCTCCTCAACAAAGATGGAATACACTCCTAGGTCCTCTTCGATATAGTTTACATTAGTTTGTGGGACACTCTCTATGTAAGGTGAAATCTTTCCCTCTCTAAGGACTATAATGTTTTTACCATTCCGAGGAACGGATAAATGTGTTTCGTCGAGTGAGAGGTATCCACCCATTAAAGCTTTCCAATCTCTTCCCAAGATGATTGAGTAATTACTTGCTGGCATGTTGATTACCTGAATGTTGAGGGTTGTCCTTATTTCAAGATGTGCACACAAGACTAAGGTCACATATTAAATCTCACCTATGTTCATTTGTTGTAGACTATTATAGGAGAGCATGCTTTTGGCGTTCTCATTTGTACAATACAAGCCTATCTCTTCCATAATAATATTCGGCGTCACACTTGGGCCTGAACCACCATCAATGAGGCAACAATGGGCAATCTTATCCATAATCTTTACAGAAATATAAAAAGGGGGATTTTTTACAGAGTATCTAAAGTTATGTACATCAGCTTTATTTACAGACGAATCCTCTTCATTTACCTCTTCATAAATATTGGCTACAACGGAATCTTTTTCCTTCCATGAATTGTTTCATATGCATCTGTTGTTCAAGGACGAAAACCATGTCTAGAAGGGTTGCATCTGCTTTGATATTGGCCAACTGATTCAATATATTGTATTTGGAAGAGGGGAGAGTGGAAGTTGTTCCTTGACTATCAGGAACCTTAGGAACTTGAACAGTAACAGTGGGTGAGGATGAGCTTTGGCTAGAAGATATTCAAGGAGGATCAAATTTTCCCTTGGGAGCATAGGCTTTGTTCCTAGTATTGATGATCATGACATCTTTTGGCTCTGCAAAATCTAGGATAGCGATAGTATTTTCTGGTATTTTACCAAATATCTTATCTATGTCACTCTTCCTTACCTCACATGTGGCTTCCTCGTGGTGTTCCTCACAGAAGTTACACCAACTTCAAGGCAAGATATCTTTAGGCTGAAAATTACTTCCAATCAGATTTATAAAAGGGGGTGCAGAAGAGGATGAAACTCCAGGTGTGAGAGGGGAGACAGTTCCCTTTCACTCGAATGTTATCATATGATTATTCATATCTTGTACTAGATGTAAGAGGGTGTACATGTCTATCTGTTTAACCGATTCTCCCTGAGGAAGAAACCTTCTTTCAAGTTGCTCTTCATACTCTAAACAAGTATGCAGAGAGGAACCAAGATTATCAATGGATTTTTCCTCAATCCTATGACAGTAGGGGGAATGTAATGCATTGTAGTATTGCATGAAAGCGGCTTGGTTCTGAGGTCAAATGAGTTAAGGGATCTGATTGTATAACTTAGTGAAATGCAAGTTGAAGGACTTGATGGTTTCACCATCCTTATAGACGATGTTATTGTATTCCCGTAACTTCTTGGTTGGGATTTTATATTTCCCATAAGTGTATCTAAACCAATAGGTTAACTCCTTCCAAGTAGATAGAATATTAGGAGGAAGGTCAAAGAAATCAGTCGCAACCTTCCCTTCCAAGGAATTGACGAATAAGCGCATGCAAGTATCATTGTCATTGGCTCCTATATTGTGACAAGCATTAGAAAATCCCACCAAGTGTTTGTTTGTAGTGACAGTGTTATTTCTTGAAAACCTAGGAAGATGTTATTTAAATTTAGGAAGTAGACGAGTAGCAGGTGCTAGGTTAAGAGGACACATGCCACGATGTGGTTGTGGCGTCTTCTTCAAACTGAAAAGGCCCATACTTTTTAATGACTTTGGTGGGATTTGTGGTAGATTGGATAGGGATATGGTGGTTATATAGGCTACCAAACACTTACGAAGATGAAGACTGAGAAGAGGAAGCAATTCCAGTGCCACCAAAGCCACCACTAGATGCCATCTTGTGGATGATAGGTGAGGGAAATAAAGACGAATTGGATGAATCAGACAAAGTTCTCCTTAGAGAACTTTGTTGGGTAGATAACACAATGTTCCTTCTTCCTATTTCAGCAATAGGATTAATTTCAGGTGATAAGCCTCTTCTTCTTCTAGAAAAATGAGATTCTAAGTACATGAAAAACGGGCCAAAACTGAAGGAACAAGAAGGTTACTGTTGATTTATAGGATGTCTACGTCTAGCTTCCAATCTTTCTTGAGCACTAATATCTCATTCAATTGATGCCCATTAATTATTAAGCTCGGCATGAGTATTGGCAGTGTCTAAGATGGTGTTAAATAGGTTCAAAGCAATGCTAATCTGATCTTGAAGACCGGGCTCAATATTGGGATGCCTTGCAATAGGCATAGTCATTAAGAAATAAAAACAGTCAAAGAATCAATATAAGAAAAATAGATGTATTTGATGATAATAGAGTATAAAATTTAACCAGAAAGATATTGAAGATCTCCTCAGTATGGTCGTCAAATAAATGTTGAGGAAAAGATATGAAATGATCTTACTCAAGCATTTTCAGATTATGGTTGGCTAAATCAAAATAGATGGGAATGTCACCCTATGTTTATAGCCATCAAATATAATATCCTAACTCACATGTATTGATTACAAGTGCTTTAGGCTAGTCTTTTTATAAATAAAAGCTTGTTGGAAAATGCATTATTTATATGATTTTATGAATATAATAGTTGCTTAAATAAATGTAGAGACAGAAGTAAAGACACCAAGATGATAATCAAGACATATGAGACATAAAGAAATCATTTATTTCATTCCAATTCATCAAAGAGTCATTCTCTTTACAAAATTTCGTGAAGAATTTTTGGACCAAAGTCAAACTTAGACATCTCTGATGAAACATACAAAAAGACCTCAGACAAAAAATCAAAAATTGAACTCTAAAAGTTGGATCAGCTTGCCACATATTGTTTCCCACTGGACTCTGCACAATATCCTTTGTCAGTCATGAAAAATAATTCACAAACAGACAATTCTACACAGACTATGAAAGATAGATCAACACCTCTGAAAAACAAGTGTCTCAATGATGTAATTCAGCCCTGAATCTTATTGCCTACAATAAGACTCTGTTGTCATAAAAAAGAATTAGGCTTGTGATAAATTAAGGAATGAATGAAAATTGAACTATCTCAACATAAACTCAAAGAGAAAAACTTAGTATGCTTCTCCTTCTATCATCCTCTTGTTCCTCCCTTTCCTTTTTCCTTTAAGCAAATTAGAATTGGTTGAAGTAGTTGAACTACTTCATTAGTTAAGTTAACTAAAAACTCAACCAATTTTTTAGTTAAGGGGGAAAAGTAATAAATCATAATAAGGGTTTTAAATAAATAATAACTAGTAGGTGGGACCCCTGATGACTCCCTTTAGCTCTTAACAATAATAACATAACTAGTTAATTAAGCAAAACACCCCTCCTTGTGGATCCCATCATCACATTCATATTTGATAATTTATCTCATTGATATTTGAAATT
>JASDQU010216979.1:0-18176 GCA_032191745.1 Picea mariana | reverse complement strand
TCGACAAAAATATGATGTTTTTGATACTTTTAAGAAATGGAAATCTTTTGTTGAGAATGAGACAGGAAAAAGTTTGAAGTGTCTCAGATTAGATAATGGAGGTAAATATTGCAGTAAGGAGTTTGATGATTACTGTTCATACGATGGGATTTGTAGAGAGAAGACAGTTCCAACAACACCACAAGAAAATGGTGTGTTAGAAAGGATGAACAGGACAATCATGGAGCGTGCAAGGAGTATGAGATTGCATGTTGGTTTGCCCTTACATTTTTGGGTAGATGTTGTAGATACTGCTATTTACTTAATAAACAAAGGACCTTCAAGCTCTTTGGATGGTATAATTCCAGAGGAGGAATGGACCGGAAAAAAGGTAAAATATTCTTTTTTGAAAACTTTCGGTTGTGAAGCATTTGTCCATATTGATAAAGAAAATAGAACAAAGATTGAGGAAAAATCAAAGAAGTGTACCTTTATTGGATACGGTGTTAATGATTTTAGTTATCTCTTATGGGATTATAAAAATAACAAAATCATTAGGAGTAGAGATGTCATATTTAATGAGAAGGTCATGTACAAAGATCAATTGTAGAGAAAGAAACAGGAAAAAGAAAAACAAGAATACACAGTTCTTGATGAGATCACTGAAAAAGAAATTCCAAAGGAACCAGAAAATCAAAATGTACAACAATAGGAGTAGCAAGTACCTCAAACACCTGCAAGTGTTGTTAGAAAATCGACCAAGTTAAGTACACCCCCTGAATGATACTCTCCTTCATTGTATTATTTATTGTTGACTGATTCCGGTGAACTAGAATGCTATTAAGAGGCAATGCAGGTAGACACCAAAAAGAAGTGGGAGAAAGGCATGAAAGAGGAAATAGATTCCTTGGTAAATAACCATATTTGGGACTTGGTTCAGTTATCTACAGGAAAAAGAGCATTGCATAATAAATGGGTTTACAAGTTGAAGGAAGAAGATGGAGGAATAAAGAGGTACAAGGCTAGACTTATTGTAAAGGGGTTTGCACAAAAGAAAGGTATAGATTTTGATGAAATATATTTTCTTGTTGTTAAAATGACTTCAATTAGGACTATTTTAAGTATTGTGGCAATAGAAGATTTGCATCTTGAACAATTAGATGTTAAAACAATTTTTCTCCACGGGGATTTGGAGGAACAGATTTATATGCAATAGCCACAGGGGTATGAGGTCAAAGGGAAGGAGAATTTGGTATATAGGTTGAAGAAGAGCTTGTATGGCCTAAAGAAAGCTCCAAGGTAGTGGTATTTGAAGTTTGACAGGTTTATGACAGAACAGGGTTATAGTAGATGTCATTATGATCACTGTGCTTGTTTCAAAAGGCTAGAAAATGAAAGCTATATTATCTTGATATTGTATGTAGATGACATGCTTGTTGCAGGGTCTAATATGTAGGATATAAATGTGCTCACGAAGAAATTAGCTAATTCATTTGTGATGAAGGATTTGGGTGCTGCAAAGAAAATCCTTGGTATGAGAATAACAAGAGACAAGGAAAATCACAAATTGACATTGTCTCAGGGTGAGTACATAGAGAAGGTGTTGGAGAGGTTCAGAATGCAGAATGCAAAACTAGTTAGTACACCTTTGGCCAGCCATTTCAANGCAACTTGATGTATGCAATGGTTTGCACAAGACCAGATATTGCACATGTAGTGGGAGTTATGAGCAGGTATATGAACAATCTAGGTAAAGAACATTGGGAGGCAGTAAAGTGGATTATCATATATTTGAGAGGTAATGCTACTCATGCATTATTTTTTGGAGGATCATACACTTTTCTACAGGGATATGTTTATTCAGATATGGCAGGTGATAAAGACAACAAGAGGAGCACTACAGGGTATGTTTTTACGATAGGTGGATCAATAAAAAGTTGGATTTAAAAATTGCAAAAGGTTGTTGCACTTTCAACAACAAAGGCAGAGTATGTTGTTGCTACAGAGGCTAGTAAAGAGATGATTTGGTTACAAAGGTTTATGGAGGAATTGGGAAAGAAATATGAGAATAACAGGTTGTACTATGACAGTGAGAGTGCCATTCATCTTGCAAAGAACTAAACCTTCCATTCGAAGACTAAGCATATACAGTTGAGGTACCACTTCATACGATCCATCTTGGAAGATGGACATTTGAAGCTGGAAAAGATACACACTAGCCAAAATCCTGTAGACATGTTAACAAAAGGGAGTAACTAGGGAGAAACTGAGTTCTTTCTCAGTTTCAGTTGGTCTTCAAGAATGAATATGAAGATGAGAAATTTTCCAGGTCCAAGAAGGCTCTGAGTCCAACATATACAACAAAGGTGGAGTTGTTGAGATCAGTATCCAAGTGGGAGATTGTTGGTTGTGGAGCTTGACTATCTTCCTGATTTAGAGGTCCTTATTTTCAGCCGTGTTTATACCCCATGAAGTATTTACACCCCAGAAGTATGTTCACTCTTCCATGCGGGGGAGTGCAGATGGGGGTTACCTTGCCTTGTAAATGTATATTGTAATTTCATTGTAAATCTGGACTGTTCATTATAAGGTCGCAGATCTAATGGTAGACATTGTGTTAGGGTTTTTTTTCCCTAGAAGGCAACCCTCTTTTATGAGGGAAATATATTGTGGCTATGCATTATGGCGAATATTGTATTTTGAGATAGGAGACTAGGAGAAAAAGAAGAGGAATTTACAACGGGTTTGCTGTAGGTTGTATCCCTTCATATGCTGGATAATAATAAAGGAAGTACCTGGCAATTTCTCTGGTGGACGTAGCCCACACTGGGTGAACCACATAAATATGTGTCTCTATTGTATTGTGTATCTTCTGTGTTTTATTTCCACATTTGTTTTATTTTATTGCTCCACGGTCCCCTTTTTCTAACAATCTTATGGTTCCTTGGTAGGATTTCCTTGGTTAAGATGTTGGAGTGGTGCGAACGAGAGCATGAAGAAGAATATTACTACACCAAGAATGACTTGAAAATAGTTATGGACCTCAGGCAGTGTGGGTTACTAAAATTCTTCAAGATTTAGGGCATGAGAGCCCAGTTGAGACCACTGGAGTACTTGGTTCATATGTGGGATGCGAATGAGAATACATTTCATGTGGGTGCCCTCACACTCACTATAGATATCAAGAATATCTATTTCCTGACAGGACTATCTCACCATGGTTCACGGGTGACACTTACAGGTAGCAGAGGCAGAGGTGAGCCTATGAACTACTACATTCATTATCATTGTGTGTCGGGTATCGAGAAACATAGTGGTAAGGTAGCTATCAGGGATGTTCGATATTTTCCTTTGTAGACTGTTGGCATGGAGGCAGACCTGGGGTTGATCACTACAACAACGCATCAACAAAACCCTAACTTACAACCCTTTCGGCAACACATACGAAGCAGATAATGTCTCACCCGAGGTAGAGGCAGGGGTGGTTGCAAGACTCATGTGTCTGTAACCTTATTTGGGACACAAATATGTGATTATATTGCTTACAAATCACTTAGCATAGATCATTCATCAATATTCCACTTAGATCTACTTCGCCGACATAATAGAGCATCACAACATTCACTTAGGTCTAGGTTATTTTAGCACTTAGAAACAACAAGACAGATCAGATCTGGTAGACCAAGCACTTAGCATATTCATACACATCAGATTTAGCATTCATATACATCTCTAGCACTAAGCATAAGCAAGTATATTTAATCACATCTAAAAACTTAGCAATACAAAAAATCTAAGAATAAGCACAAAGCACAACACACATTATTTTCATGGTTCACCCCCACCCCGGGGCTACGTCCACCAACTCTTCTTCTTTATTAGCTTCAGTCAATTTGGTTACAACACAGAGATATCAAAATCCTACTCCGCATAGGACGGGAGATCTGCGTGCACCTTGCATGATCCTCCTTCCTCGAGTAGATCTAGCACAGAGCCTCCTTACAATCTGTGCATTCAGCACTTACAACACTTGCACTCAGCTATGCAAGTCAATCACATAGATCAATTCTAGCACTAAGCCCTTGGCTAATATTCTCCTCTACTTACATCGCCTAGATATCTATTTATACATTACAAAAATGGGCCTAAGCGTGGGTATACTTACGGGCCGACATCCCTTTCCCGTTACATATTCCCAAAAACCCAAAAAGGACCCAAAGTGGGCTGAGATATCATGATCTCTACTTCGTCTCGCACCTCCTTTGACAGGCTGTCGAAGTCCCAAAAACGGTCGAATATGACCAAGTATTCCTCAAAACTTGGTCAAGGGCCAACATGCCCCCAACACTCACCTGTGACTTGTCGCAAGTCACTCTAGTCTGAGAAATTCTACCTCAAATGCCTCGAGCTTGGCTCGAGTTTCTTCAACCTGCTGTTGTGCCATGACCTCTTGCTCGGTGAACTCCTGGATGAGTGCGTGATTTACTGGTTCGTCGGGGTGCTTCTCTGCTGAGATGACGACCTGTTCTAGATCTGTTGCTTGGGTCTCAATCTCCAAAAATAACATGCATGCCTTATCTTGCATAGGTTGAATTTGTTGATTTACTTCCATTACCTTGTTCTGGATCGTATGGATCTGCTGCTGGGCAGTGCACTTCTCGTGATACCAATTCATTCTCTCTACGAGTGATAGGGCCTTCAGCTACACCTTTAGCTTTTCGGCTTCATGCTTCACCTCCTGGAGCTTCGACTCCAATTTATGCAATTCTGGATTCTCGGTTAGGTTCTCATATATCTGCTCACTTCTTCTACTTAACTATTTTCATTCCTCAGTGAGTGCTTTAATCCTTTATACTATGCTTTGGGCAATCATTTCTCATTGGTCGCACACTTCTTGCGGGGTACTTGGTATGGTCTGAAGCTCTAGTTCCATGACTCTTTGTTGAAGTTACTGAATAACTTCAGCAAGCTTCATCACTTGGCATTCTATGGGTTCTTATGCCTTCTACTCTAAGTCAGTCACAGAGAGAAATGATCTGTTGACTACTTCATCAATCCTTATCTTCTTTGCGAGCAACTGCTCTTTCTCTTTTTGGATCTTTGCTCTGTCTTCTTCAAAGTTTGCTTGGAGAGTGTCCTTCTCTTGTTGTTCGATGATTTCCTCCTGTGCTTGCTTTAAGGCCTGGGTGGCCTGGGCTGTTTCTTCCTATTATTTTTGAAGGCGTACTTTGACTGTGTAAGCAATCTTACGGAGTTGAACTGGTTCATCTCCCTCTTCTGTTGTTCCTTCTGGCAGGGGCGCAGTGGAGACTGCACAGCTAGACTGAAGTTCTTGCTGCACTCCTTGGAGCTTGATCTCAATTCTATTGTACATTGTCTCTTTCTTAGCTTCTTGGTTTTCTGCTATCTCTTCTATAGCTTCATCCATAGCTACGATGAGGAAACTGAATTCATCTAGAGTGAGCGTGGTCTGCAACTTATTTACGGGTGCTTTCAATTTCTTCCAGGAGGAAGGTTTTGGAGGCAAACCCTTCCTCTTCTTTATGATTTTAGCTTCGTCTTCTGGTCTTTGTTCGAATTCTTCTAAGTCTTTTCCATCACCTCCTTGATCTGGTGTAATGGAAGCCATCCTCAAAGATAGGCTGTCTATATCCTAGAGTTCCTTAGCCTTCTTCGTCTTCATTGTTTTCTTTGTCTTACTGGGCCCAGGTGTATCCTGCAAAACGTCTGGGTTGTTGATGTCAGACATTTCTACAGGGCCTGTTGAAACAAGGAGGTCTTCCGGCCATTCCTTGGTGATCTCCTCCAGGTCTTTTTCTATCAGCTTATAATAAGACTGAATTTGTTCCTTGTGCTTATCCGCGCGTGCTATAATATATATGAAATGGTGGTCTGTGCTGAAATTCATCAAAGGTCGAAACCTGTGTAAAGTATTTGGGGTCATGCGAGGCTCGGATTGGATGGCGAGCTTCAACTGGGTGTAGTAGGTATGGAAGATGGCATTGTATTTCCACTCCTTGTTCATATCATTCGAGTACCACAGTGTACTGAACTTTGCAGCCAGTGGTTCAAAGGGGTCGATGTCCGGGAAGGTTGCACCTTCCGGTATCTCCCATGCAACAAAAGCTATAAGTATCAAGATCCAGCTAAAATGGAATTCATGTCCCTAATCCTGGAATTCTCTGCAGTCAATCTCTAGATGATTCACCAATTACTTTGCCCAGTTCATTTGTAGTCCCTCTACGCACTTCCCTGCAAGGTCAACTACAAATACAGATACTTGCGTGGGTCGATTCTTGCGAACTAACTTGCCTGCGATCAGTTGACAGGCGAGGCACACTGTGCCACTTTCAATAGAAGCTACCTTGTAGCCTTGCACACCTTTATCAACATCGCCATAAGATTATTTGATCTTATGAGCAAGAGTATGATCCATGGTCTTTCCAGGATAGTAATCATGGGGATTAGGGCCTTGCATGCTAAGCTCGGTGATCTGATTGATCAGTGCTGTATAAACTATTATGCGACAGTTTAACCATAAGTATCCTCCATGGTAACTCGCCAGCAATAGCTTCACACAAGAATTCGCCTCCTGGTGTCTTCCAAAGTGCATTATCTTTATAACATTGAGTAGAGTGGACTGTGCGAGGTTCATCGTCCATTGCTGAGGGACGATATTCAAATTCTTTCCCTTGGTTCTGGTTAGGTACTTGTATGGGGAAAGCATGTTGTAAACTTTATGATCCCCCAGGTTGAAGCCATTAAACTTTAATGCTGCAATCTTGTCTTGATCTATGCGGACTGCGCGTACCCCTTTTGGTAGGTACGCAGTGACAAGAGTGTACTCAAATTCTCTAGGCACACTGTCTCCGTTGATTGCATCGCTCAGAGGTGGTATGTAAGCAGGTAGAATGGATGGCGTTGGCCATATCGTCTTTATGTTTGGTTCTTCTTTCTGTGCCGACTTGGGATGTTCCTGCTCGAGCAGTCGACGGGAAGGCTTGCACTCCTCTCATTGATGATGCCTGCAAACCTGTAGACAATCCTCTCTCCGACATGACTCTTTCGACTATGAGGCTAGCGAGTACCTCTCTTACAAATTCTTCAGTTGTGCTAAATTCGTCGGACATATGCGTGCAGGATCAATATCTCAGGTTCTCAAAGTAACGTAGGTTCTATAATAAGGTAGAGAGTAAGAGTGAAGTAATCACTGTTCACAATTCATGTAGTGTGTGGACTCAAATTCACAATTAGCAAAAGTGTCTTCCGTGCATGTCGTGATGGAATAAGTAAGTAACTCTGTAACAGATCGTTTGTAATGGATATGGGGCTTCATTAACTCTTGTTCTGTCCGTTATGGCGTGGTCTAACGGTCTGCTGATGATCCATCAATGCTTTTCGATCTGTTCAGAGCAGCAGTCGAACAGGCATATCGACTTCCAAGGACTATATTGCTTCGCCATGGCAAACTGACCCATGTCTTTGTTCTGATATCTCGACAAAGCTCCAATTTTACAAGTTTTCTTTTTGAGAGGTTCCCTCTTGAAGCCTCTGTATCTCGTCAATATTAGCTCTCTTTTTACTTAGCTTCCTAGCCTTCTTCCCTGTGAGCTTCATCTCGATAGTTCTTTTCCCGTTCTAATTTTCCTTGGGCATAGTCACTTTGCGCTGCTGAGGTTCTCTCCCAAGACTTAGGGACACTACTTCGTCTATATCTGATACATATACTCCAATCTTCTGTGAGTCCCCTAATGCTTTTGCAGCTTTGACATCTGGGCTTCTAGTGTTAAATAGCTTTGATTTGTTCTTCTGTTCTTCAATCAACTGCACGATCCTTCTGGTCATGAAATATTTTAACTCTTGTCTCTGCTGTTCTAAAACCTTTTCTTCTTCCTTCTTCCTGGCTCGATCTCTTTCCATCCAAGGTTTTCCAAGTAACATAGTAAACGAGGTGTTGTCCTCAATAAATTTGATAATCTCAAAATCTTCCTTGGTCAAAGTTCCATTGACATTCATAGATATCTGAGTGAGCCTTCCACATAGGTTTATGAGTTTCCCTCAGAGTAACCCTATTGCGCTGCGCTTAGTGAAGGGATCATAGTAGGCCTTCTATAGCTTCCCAAGTTCTCTTTGTCATAACATTCACCTGTGTTTCCTCGTCTAGAACACAGTCAATGTCGAAGTCTCCTATTCTTACCTCGATGCATTCTTTATCATTAAAGACCTCTGATAATATAACATGTCGGTGGTCATTCAAGGTTTCTTTCATTTGTATCAATACCTTCTCTGATTCTTGCTGGGGTTCTACTATTTTTGGATCTGCCTTAGGGTTTTCTTCATTTAGATTCATTCTTTCAAGCTTAGCAATCATTCTAGGACAATCCAATACCTCATGGTCCATAGCTTGACAATAGAGACAACTAGGTCTTCCACTAGGACATTCCTTAGCTAGATGTTCTGGTCTTTTGCAATTATAACATAGGGTTAATCCTCTCTTCCTTTTAAATGATCCCCAACTTCTTTTATACTGCACACTGGGATCATGGTAGCTAGTCTACAAAACATTCTTTCTAGGGTCATGCATTCATTGGTTAGTCCAAACATTCTTTCTATGCATAGGTATAACATATCTATCATTATTCTTATCAGATCTACTCATATCAAACTTTCTTTCATCTATTAATTCCCTAGTTTTCAAGCTAGGACAGAATCTATCAAACATACCTAGATCCATACTCTAGAAACAAAAAATTCCACTTATCTTACCTCTATAGAGCATTGAGCTTTCATATCTAAGAACTTTTAACTATTCTTACCTTTATCAGAGTACTGAGCTTATAGATCTTATCTCTTCTATGCAGATCTGACCTCTTTTCTTCAGAAACTTCCACTTTTATCTTTCTTAGAGAACAAAGCGTTCATATCTCTCTTCTTTTCTTCAGATCTAGCCTTCTTTTCGACAAAGATCTTTTCATATAATACTGCACACTAGGGCACAGATCCATGCATAGAGCTTCCACAGTTTCAAGACGAATCTTTGCACAAATCTTCTTCTCCCTTAGTTCCCATCAATCAAAGTTTCGGTCCCAACAACATAACCATTTGTTGGCACAGGGGCATAGCCGGGGTTCAACGCTACAACAATGCACCAAAAAAACCCTAACTACCGGTCCTTTTGGAAATACCTACGAAGTAGATGAAGTCTCACCTGAGGTAGAGGAAGGGGTGGTTGCAAGAATCAGGTGTGTGCAACCTTAGCTGGGACAGAGATCTATGATTATATCGCTTACAAATCACTTAGCATAGATCATTCATCAATATTCCACTTAGATCTACTTCGCCGACATAACAGAGCATCACAACATTCACTTAGGTCTAGGTTATTTTATCACTTAGCAACAACAAGAAAGATTAAATCTGGTAGACCAAGCATTTAGCATATTCATACACATCGGATTTAGCATTCATATACATATCTAGCACTAAGCATAAGCAAGTCTATTTAATCACATCTAAGCACTTAGCAATACAAAACATCTAAGAATAAGCACAAAGTACAACACACAGTATTTACGTGGCTCACCCCCACCTTGGGGTTACATCCACCAACTCTTCTTATTTATTAGCTTCAGTCAATCCGGTTACAACACAAAGATATCAAAATCCTACTCCACATAGGACAGTAGATCTTCGCGCACCTCGCCTGATCCTCCTTCCTCGAGTAGATCTAGCACAGAGCCTGCTTACATTCTGTGCACTTAACACTTCCAACACTTGCACTTAGCTCTGCAAGTCAATCACATAGATCAATTCTAGCACTAAGCCCTTGGATAATATTCTCCTCTACTTACATCGCCTATATATCTATTTATACATTACAAAAGTGGGCCTAAGCGTGGGTTAACCCATGGTCCAAAATCCCTTTCAAGTTACATATTTCCAAAAACCCAAAAAGGACCCAAAGTGGGCCAAGATCCCGTGATCTCTGCTTCGTCTCGCACGCTTCCTTCGACAGGTTGTCGAAGTCCCAAAAATGGTCAAATATAACCAAGTATTCCTCAAAACTTGGTCAAGGGCCAGCATGGACTATCCTCTATACTATTACGCACATGGAAGGGAGTGAAAATCCCCACATGGCTTTACAGATCCATTTGCAGTATGCATTGGAATACATGGAGCCCAGAGTCTTCAACTGGTGCGAAGGGGTCCTAAAAAGAATGAAGAAACAACTTACCAAGTGCAGAAGTGGCGGGTTAAAACAATTTGGATATCGGTATATTTTGGCATCCTTCTTCCTGGAGAGGGTCCCTGTCCTACGCTTGTAGGTGGAGTGGGGTATACCCACTCCACGAGATCCAAGGATGAAGAGGTGGGTAGATCTCATGGAGGTGGTCCCATCATCAGGTATGACGATGTCTTCTTTGAGTGGCTGAGGACTCAGTTGCTCATGGTTGAAGATTACGTGTATGCCGACGTATATTTCCATGGAGATCCAAACCTAGCTCTTCTCAAAGGTTCTCAGTGGGGGGACATAGGTAAGAAGGAAATTTTGTTTATGTATTGTTTTGTTATTTTAATGATATAAAATGTTTTTTGTGTTATTTATCCAATGACTAATTGAGTTCTCTTCAATAATGTAGATGTGGGACCTTATCATCCTCCAGGTTCATCCTCGATCCAGAGGAAGGGAGAGAGAGATGATGTAGCATGAGTAGTTGCTGTAGATCTAGAGGTCATAGAACAAAACCTAGAGCAGTTGACCATTCATGTACCTGATGCCACACTGGAAGAGCTCCCTAGGCATTATCAACGCCACATAGTGGGCGTATCTACATCCATCGATCGACTGCTCCGTAGAGTAGCACGGGAAATCACTTGTTATAGAGAGAAACATCCTTGATGCTTTTGTACATGAAGCTATGAGATTCATATTTATGATATTTTGGTCTTCAGACAAAAACAATTTTTTTAAACTTTTATCGTTATGAAAATGAGGCTTCTATCGGATTACTTGTTTTATGTACAAAGTGTGATTGGATTTTATAAATGTATCAAATGTCTGTCTAACCCATAGTTATCCAATGCATCTTTTAATGTATTTAGACATCTAGGAATGTGTTTATATTCAATGTAATCAAATTGATGTTCCAAGAGGCGAATTCGTAAATATACCCTTTAACAAAGTAGGACTCCAGATAGAATAAACGTTACTCAAATTTAGGACTACTAATTGTGAATCAAGTCATACAATAAGTTGATGGATTTCAAGTGAAACAACATCAGTCAATAACTCAATAACTACGCTGTACTCCGCGATATTGTTAGTTGCACGACCAAGGAAAACACCATGTAGACTGATCAATTCATTCGTAGGTGCATAGATTTCCCAAACAATAGATGTTAAGTTTTGAGTACTGTGACTAGCGCCATTAGCGAAGCCAATGTAGAGTAGTGAAGACACCGACATCTAGAAACCAAACACAATGTAAGGTAAGCAGTCGAAAGGTGGAACCAAAAATGAAAAAACACACAAGAGTATGATACACTAAAAATACAGAACACTTATGCAAAAATGATTTAAGCATAGTACTTCTTCAAGTAAAGCCCATTTATAGGTTCACTCAAAGGGATTCCATCATAATCCACTAGCTCATAAGCCCCTTTCTCCAACACTCGTTTCACAATATAAGGACCCCACCACATGGGATCGAATTTACCGGCCCCTAGCAAATCACGATCTTGCTCGTAAAGAAGAACTAGATCACCTTTAGAAAAAACACGTGGTTTGACATGCTTNTGGGATTTGACACGCTTTTTCTGAGTTTCAATGACTAAATAATCATCATGAAGGGTGTCATCTAATTTCATCAAATACAAAAGACGTTCCTCTTCAGCAGAGGTGTTAGGGAGAAGTTCGACGATTAGTTTCAAAGATGGGATTTCACATTCAATCGAAAAAATTTCTTCGATACCATATACTAACTGGAAAGGTGTGAATCCCATGGAAGACTTAACATGTGTCCAATAGGCCCATAATAACAAGAACAACATCATGTGCCAATTTTACTTATGAATTCTTACCATTCGTCGAAGCATAGTAGTGAGAACTTTGTTAATTGCTTCAACCTGGCCATTGGCCTGTGGATAATAGGGTGTTGAGTTTTCATGTCGAAGAACCAACTTCTCAGTAAGTTCAGACATCATGAAATTATGAAAATGACTACCATGATCAATGAAAATGGCTTGAGGGACACCAAATCTAGTAATGATATGATTGAATATGAACAATGTTGCACTTTTCCCGGTATTATCAAATGTAGGCATCACCTCGGCCCACTTAGTGAAATAATCCATAGCTACAATAATGTATCCATGCCCCTGGACTGAGTGAGGGTTACATGTCATGAAGTCAATGCCCCATTTAGTGAATGGACCAATATAAACTACAGGGTGAAGAGGAGCAGGGTCAGATCAGATCTTATTGTTGTAAGTTTGACAAGTGTGGCATTTATTTACGGTAATAATGCAATCCTTAAACAATGAAGGCAAAAAATAATCAGCTCGTAAGATATTTTGGGCAGTGGCATACCTAAACATATGAACACAACATGCTCCAGAGTGAGAGTCATTCAAATATTTCTAAGCTTCATCATAGGTGGGACATTGTCTAAATATGGAATCAATACCACGATGGTAAACGGTATCACCAAGGATGATGTATTGATAGGCTTGATACCAAATTCGACGACGATATGTACTAGAAAGATAAGTCCTGAAAGTTTGGGTCTGGAGATATATGATAATATATCCATACCATATGTCGCCATAAATGACCAGAAAGAGGGATTCTTCAGGTAAGGAACCCTCTGCCACATTTTATATTTCAGTAGAGGGAAGGTCACATATCAATTCGGCAAAAACCAAATACTTCTTTTACTTGGCGCGTTCAAACTCCAAATCAAACTCCTGGAGAATAACTATCCATTCATATTACTTTACCCTCAAAAATTGTCGAGTAAGGATATGTTGCATGGGGTTGCAATCATAAATGACTATGGTTCTACGTAATAAGATGTAGTGACAAAAACGTTGAACAAATTAAACAACTTCCAAGGCCAGTTTCTCCACATGTAAATATTTGGTTTTAGTGGTCGTGAGACTTCGAATCAAATAGTATATAACATGTTCATCGTGTTAATCATCCTTTTGGATTGAAACCATGGCAATGGTGAAGTCCGAAACAACTAAGTACAAGAAATAATCTCGGCTATAGTTAGGTGGAAACAATAGTGGTGTACGAGTTAAGGCGAGTTTCAAAGATTCAAAGGCGTTGTTTGCAGTATCGTCCCATAAAAAATCGTAACCTTTCTTGAGAAGTCGAGTAAATCCTTTCGTTAATTCAATGTAGTTGGGAATGAATCGACGTAAAAAGTTTGCCTTCCCTTGCAAACTTTGGAGTTGGCGTAGCATGGAAGGAGGAGGTAAATTGAGAATAGCCTCAACCTTCAAGGGGTCTACCCTAATACCATGTATAGACACGATAAAACCAAGAAGTCGTCCAGATTCCACACAAAAAACACATTTGTGTGGATTCAAACGTATGGGATAATAACGAAAACGTAGGAAAAGGGATCGTAAATGTGCCGGGTGATCTTGACGACGCATGGAATGCGCCGGTAGATCGTCTAGATAGGCTTGTACAATGTGCTTAATGTCATGAAAAGCGTAAGACATAGCGCGCTGAAAATTCGCACCAACATTTTTTAGACCAAAAGGAAGTTTTCGGTATGTGAAGGTTCCCCAAGGGAAAATAAAAGTAGTCTTATGTTGATCCACCGATAAAATATTGATTTGATTATAGCTGGAGGAACCATCCATTAAGGAGAATATTTCACTCCTGGCACAATCGTCAACAATATGGTCAACGAAAGGGGTTGGATAATTGTCCTTGGGACAAGATTTGTTTATATCCCTATAATATACACAAATGCAGATCATGCCTTGTTTTTTATTTACCGGAACAAGATTGGACACCCAATCGGTCAAAGCCATAGGATAGACAAATCTAACTTTAAGAAGTTTTTCAACTTCAAGCTTAATAAAAACAACTTTACATGGATGTACTGGGTGAAGTCTCTGCCGAACGAGTTTAGCATTCAAATAAGTCTTAATCTCATGCAGAACAATGTCAGGATCAATACCAGGCATTTATTCATAACTCCAGGAAAAAACATCACGGGATTCTTGAAAAAGGGATTTATAAGTGTGGACCTCATCAGTAGAACATGAGGCGCCGATATGAACATTTTCCACAACTCCGGGTTTAATCGATATGTCAAGAGGAACAATAGGTGAAATATTACTCAAGTTCCCTTCTTAAAAAACATTGTGTGTTGACTTAGGAATATAAGAAATAACAACAACGATAGAAAAAGTCAAAACCCGTTGGTAACTCTTTATGGTCTCACATTCTAGGAAGAGAATAGAATGATGATGTCCATCATCCCATGGAGTATCTTCCATAGACATGAATGTCACGATCATCTCATCAGTAGGAAAGATCACGTGAAATGGATCAAGAGATGTATCACTGAGAGAAGGGAGATAAGGAGTTACCGATTGAATGGTTTGATACGCTGATTCCATCAGACTTAAAGGCATTCTGCTGCCATAACGAAGTTAGTCACCAGAGCTAGGTACTATCCATGGGTCATAAGACTCACGGGTTTCACAAACAAAGGTGGATATCATGTTAATTGAGGTGACAAAAGGAGGAGGAATATCGGGTGGTGGAATAGGAAATTTACCCATCAAGGTTGAATCTTTTAAAAAACCCACGCCGATATTCTCATAATCGGGAGGTGTTTTTGAGATAAAAGGTACATTGCTAGTACGTGAATCGAAATTAAATAAGGCCAGTTGATCAAAAGTAATGACTTTTCCTTGGTGTGGGAAACATAACACTCGAAAAAGAGTAGAAACAACAATGCGCATGGAGTCAATCCAACTACGACCAAGTAGAAGGTTATAATCAGGAGGTGCATCAAACACCTCAACCTCGACGTTAATTGATTTACCTTCTAACGTAATAGAAAATGAAGGAAGAACACCATAAGGTTTAAACCCTGTACCATTGAAGGCATTAAGAGTATTGTACGACTCGGTAAGGGTAGGAGAGCCAATAGCTTTCCAACAAGTAACAAACATAACACAAGTCGAGGCTCCTTAATCAATAATGGTTCGACAAATATTCTTATTTTCCACAACAACTTGGATCTGAAACACTAATTGAGGAGGAAGCATTGGAATATGATCTTCCAAGTCAAATATTATAAAATTGGTATCGGTAGGATAAATTCCACCAATAGCCTTTAACAACGCCTTCCGTTGAGTAGGACAAATTTTAGGGACTTCGAGAGCTGACATCGTAGAGGGTTCTTGCACAAGGTCTTCTACAATATTGTAGTTTTTGGCAACACGTGCATGATGATTAAATGAATACTTTCGAACAATGCCCTTGGGAGGAGGACGAATGATTGTATCGAGACCTGGTCATTCGAGATGAAGAGGACTATTTGGAGGTGAAGTTGGGGGAGGAGGTTGAACCAACGAAGGTGGTAAATCATCAACTTTCTCTTTCAAAGGAGAATAATATTTGACTCGAGTTGCGACTGCAACTTCATTCTTGTTGGAGTCACCAGTACACATAAGGACATAAGATGTGGTATAAGGAGAAGGTTAGTCATGAATGACCAATTGGGCCTGTTGCTGAGAAGTAAAAGGTTGTGACAAGATGACGGGTGTAGGAGTGTTGGCCCTTGACCAAGTTTAAGAGTACTTGGTCATAGTTGACCACTTTTGGGACTACGACAACTTGCCAAGAAGGGAGTGCAACGCGAAGAAAAAAATAAGGAAGCAAGACCTATTTTGGGGTCCATTTTGGGGTTTTGGGTTGATGTAACAGCAAAGTGATGTTGGCCCATGGGTTTACCCACGTTTAGGCCCATTTTGTAATCTATAAATAGGCAATGTAGATAGTAAGATAAGGAGGAGATAGTAATGTAGTACATCTATGTGATGTATGAATGAAAGCTTAGTTCTAGTAATTGGATTTGTGTGATCGGATGTATCTTAGAGTGCTCTATTCATGAGATCAGAGAGCTAAGTGCAGGTTGTTATAGTCTAGCGCCAAAGAGAAAGGAAGAATGATCTAGCGAGCTATGCAGATCTTCTGTCCTGTGTAAAGTAAGGGTCATTAGAGCTCTGTGCTGTAACTGCTTGACCAAGATAATATAAAGAAGACTTTGTGGACGTAGCCCCATGGAGGGGGTGAACCATGGTAACTGTGTGTATAGTGTTTTTTGCTTCGCTCTTATGTATTTATGTCTTTCTTGGGTAAGTGCTTGATGTGATTAAGTAGATCCAGCTATGCTCTGTGTTGTTGATGAATGAATGGACATTAGATTTGATATATGAGATGCTTAGTGCTTGATTTGTTGAATATAACCTATATTTCTGTGGATAAATACTGAATCATTCTTATTATAAGTATTCACTGTAATTCTCTGTGCCTTCTGCAAAGTATATTAATGAATGTATGTTAAGGAATAACTGATGCTAAGTGCACTGTAAGAAAGATAATCACAGATTTGTGTCCTAGCTAAGGTTGCAGACACCTGAGTCTTGCAACCACCCCTGCCTCTACCTCAGGTGAGACTTCATCTGCTTCGCAGATGTTGCCAAAAGGGCCAGTAGTTAGGGATTTTTTGGTGTGCTCTTAAGCGTTGAACCCTAGGTCTGCCCCTATTCCAACAAATGGTTCCGTTTTCGGGACCTGGAACTGTGATTGCTGGGAAATGAAGAAGAAGAATCTTTGCGTGAAATAAGCTCTGTGCGTAGATTTGTTGCTCTAGTGCGTAGTGTTCTGTTTGACCTGCGAAGCTTTGTGCCAAGTGTTAGCGTCGGAAGTCACTCCTGGATTTCTTGCAAGAGCAGATCCCGACACCCATCGGTTTTTATGTCATGGTTTGTTTTAAAAGGGTGATCAAATGGAAGTGAACTCAGACAATATCATCTCAGTCCCGAAACTAGGCCAGGCATGCATGGGCGAGTGAGGTCTTAGAGAAAATTCAAACAGTGAGTTGTACTAAGGGTGAGTAGGGGGAAGACTTGTTTGAGAAGAGTGCAGGGGACTACTATGAACAACAGGTCTCTAACAGGCTATGAGAGAAAGCATCAAAAGGCAAGATCTTCTTACACCCAAATGCAGGAAACTAGAGAAAACAGTAATGCAACAACAAACCATTTATCATAACATAACTGTGCTAATTCATGTAAAGCATTCGATCATGAATCCTCTAGTATTAGACGAAAACAAAGATGGAGTAGGAAAGATGTTTGTCATAAAACAAGAAATCTCAAACACAGATGCATAACCTCGGAACCAGAATGGTCATGGAAACTTTACAGTCGGGAGCTTTGCTCTACCATCGATCCATACAAAAATGGCGAAAACGCCTACATATACTCAAAACAACAACAACAACAAAACCGAGATGTCACATTAAACACATTGCGTCTTCATGGTTTCTGACAATCTGCGCCTGCAATCTTTGAATAATCGTGCACCAACAGCGGACGCAATCGGACTTCTGACAGCTCCGTGGGCGAATCGACATGCCTTTAATTTGTCATCGGACTTTCCCATTATGGCGGAGACGATGTCTAAGCACCACCAACCACTTCAATAACTGCTTCCTTGGGATTAAGGATGGTCCGAACAACTCGACACCTCGGGGACGTGGACGGCCCTTCGTGCCACCACCTGGATTATCTGAACGGCTTGATGAATAGACGTGGAAGCTAGCGCGAAGAATGTTGCGCACGATGGGAATAGTGGCGCCAAAGCTATGAGGGCGAGGCATGAAGAGATGAGGGGGCGAGAGAGGTTACAGGAGAGACACATGGCAAAAGGAGATAAGCGGAGGAGGCAGGAGAGGAGACGTGATGGGCGGATTTTAGTGGGAGGCTGACGTGGAGGGGAGTGGGACACATGGCAGGTGGTGAGTGGATGATGAGATGGGGAAAGGACCACCTGGACTAAAGAGTGGATAAGGACAGATGACACACAACAACAGGGGAAATGTGGCTCCGGAAGATGACATAACGGGGGAAGGGCCCACATTGGTTAAACATAG
>JASDQU010216978.1:3435-18176 GCA_032191745.1 Picea mariana | reverse complement strand
GGCTACCACACCAGAGCAATGGCCTTTGACATTTTATAGTCAAAGGATAAGGGGTCTCATCATGAGCTGGCTTGCTCACCTAAGTTACAATATAGTGAATGGCATTATCACCATTTGGCTACCAAACCAGAATAATGGTCTTTTTGGCAAAGACGATTCAAATAAGTATCAAGGATACAGGCTCATCTGAGGGTTAAAAGGCAACCCTGTCGAGGCTATGGATGCCTGTTGGCAATAGTGGCTCTGCCTGTGGTATGGAAGTTTGCCTTACACGCCAAGTTTCTGTCTATGGTATGGAAGTTTACCTTACATGCCAAGTTTCTGCGTATCTCTAGATTTCCTTCACTCAATAATGAAGCTATCATTTCAGTTGTATTCAATGAAATGGAAAAGTACAACATTATGATATGTGGGATATTATTTAAATGAACAGATTTAATTTATTCGTCGTATGTATCCTTAAAGCATTCTTTTGAGTATCGGTATATTTCAATTCCACAAAAGAGGATTAACGTTTAATGATTACCATTAAAATATGTTGTTTGAAAATAAATTATTGATCCCCATTGGCAGCGGTCGTACAATCATTACTTCTCACCATCAATACCTACACTCATTACTTTTCCCTACGCTGACGGTCGAGGTCAACGTTTATATTAATGAGGGGAGTGGACGCTCGACACGCTTCTCGATAAAGATAGTAATGATTGTAATAAATACCCACATTTGTAAACATTTGTTGTCTCTAATATTTGTTATTTTCGGTAATTTTTCCTCCAAGCTGGTCTAACCAAGTCTGCTACTAGGAACGATAGTCATCCACATTTTCTCACAAAAAGGGTGGCAGAGGTGTGTGCAGGGAGCCAACTTTACTAAAGATTACAGAGCAAGCAAGAGACCTCCTGCACTAGCTGGGGTGGACGGAGTACTTCAACCATCTGCAAGGATATGACACGAATGTCACGCTTGAATTCTTTCATAATATGCAGGGAGAAAACTCTATGGTGCGAGGAATACAAATCTCAGTCACCCCGACAATCTTAGCAGAGGTCATAGGCCTCCCTAACACTGGCATTCAGTGGACAGGAAGATACACAACACTGAAGGAAGCTGTGGAAACTTTCACAGACCCTGGGGAAGAATTGGATAAGAATGGAAAGGGACTCAATCCCAGTACCCTCAGAGAACCATGGAAGGAACTTGCAGGGATAATTCAGCGATACATCACTTGTGATGGACGATATGACGTAATTCGACCTCGCCACCTCAAATTGCTGGCAGCTTTAAAACAACGGTTAGTACTTAATCTACCTTTCTTTCTGAATGCCATATTACATGAGGTTGCCTTAAGAACACAAAAATCCAAGGCCCCTATTACTATTATCAGTCACCAGAGATTAGTTAAACTGATAAAAAATAAAGCACTGAGTCAAACTCAATTGACCTGGGATAACCTGATTGAGGCCAATAGACCTCCACAATTGGAGCAGCCTGAATTATGCCATGAAGAACCACCACAGGAAATTGAAGATAGACAAGCAGAGGAGATTACTGCCCAAAGAGAAATCCCATCTCCTCAAACTGAAGCTGAGGCAGACCCTGCCCAAATCATAGAGGCCCAGACCTCACAAACACAGGCATTAACAAAAAAGAGGAAGAGAGCAACAACTGCCCCTACAACCATCATTCAGACAAGGAGAAGAAGCAGACAAATTCAGGAAACAACTGAAGTAATTCAGGGTACAACAAAACAGCCTAAAGAACTTCATAATTCTACAGAACAGTCTCCACACGAGAATGCTCAAGAAATTGGGCAAGTAGAACAGACCTCACAAAGGAATGATCAGGAAGACACCCAACCGACATTAGAGCATCTGACAAAATAATTTATGAAGAGCTATGAGGTAGAAATAGCCCAAGTTTTGGGAAGCTTGGGAACCTCAATTGACAGAGGCACAAATAATCCAGAAAAATGCCCAGAACAAGCCTCCTCTTCAAAACCAATTGAAGGTTTTCTTGATATTGAAATGACTTTTCCTGAGGACAGAGCACAAGAAGAACCTCATTTTGAAACAAGAAGCCCTCTTGGACAGACAAAACATTTGGAAGGAACAGAGGAACAACCATCTGTTGGCCAGAATGAAGAAGACCTTGAGACCTCTCATAAACAAAAATCAACCAAGAGCCATAAGAAAATTAGAAAGTTAAAAAAAAAAAAATTGTTGAAGAAAAAGGCTAAGAAGGCTGAAGTATTAAAGCAGAAGGTGGTTAAACTCAAGGAAATTATTAAGGAATTGAGGAAACAACTAGAACAGGCAGATAAGGCCCACAGAAGAAAGAAGAACAAAAGGGTCAGAGTGCAAGGAAGAAACCCTCTTCCTAAAGAAGCAGTCAGTACAAATTTTGTATGGATACAGACAGACCCTGAAGAAATAGTAGTAGAAGAAACAGTAGCTCAAAATGAGAAAGCAATTCCTTTAGAAACACAAGAAAATATGACAGCTACAGAAGCAATTGATGCTGAGGTGCAGACAAACACCCCGATATTAGACGAAATAGCTCAACTCCTTGAGCAGAATGCTACCATCAGGAGATTGGGGGAAGAATTGTTGAAGTCTCAACAAACCCTGGTTCAAAACAGAAATGAATTACTGACTATGGCAGAGCACCAAGCACTCCAATCCCAAAAACAAAGTGTTATTGTGGACAGACTGGAAGCAGATCTTACATAGGTCCAGCAAGGATTAACTCAATCCAGGGAAGAGATGGGCGCTATGGAAGAATACCAAGCATCCCAATCTCAAGAACAGGGTGTCACCATTGATAAACTAAAGGCAGAGCTGGGACAAGCCCAGCGAGCATTGGCTCAACACCAAGATGAGATGGTCACTAGGGATGAATATAAAAAGATTGTTAAACAACTAAAGGTCATGATAGAAACAGAGGGTGAGACCTATGCTACGCTCACCAGAGCCCAAGGGAAGATAAAAAAGGTGCAAACCCAATTAGAAAAAACTTTGGAGAAAATCAAAGAAATCTGTGATGTCTACTCTGATGCTATTAATTGCAGAGCCCCTGCCACCAATTACACTTTATTCTTGCTGGAACAATATCTGTTATTAAGAGTGAAGGTCATCAGAGCAGGAAAACCTATTTCATTTGCCACTGTACCTGAGTTTATTTCATGTTCCAGAGGGCATGACGAAAAGGTACAATACTTTTTGTGTGAATTATACTTTCATAATTTCATTCTGGAAGAAAAAAGGGAAGATAACCCTGGCCCATTCATAGGTGACATACAGATTCAGGCATTTCTGTCATTTACTTAGAACCAAGTTAGATTGGGTAAAGCTCATAAAACCTTCCTAAAGAGGGAAGCTGGGCTAGATCTCTGGGTTAGGGGAGAACCTCCAAAGTCCTTTCCAACCATTATGCAACATAAAACCTTTATGAAAAGGGGGCGTGGGGGGCGGTCATAGACTCCTTAGCCCCTATCCATCTACGGGTTATACGTTCAGGTATCACTCATTTTAGGGAGCTTAAGGAGGAAGCTCTTGCTGCTTCTAAACTGAGATGGGATGCATCCTCCAGTGAAGTAAAGAGTAGGGAACCTTTTGGGTACATGAATTTCTTTGCAGCTACCTTCATAATAGAGAGGTATTCTAGATTTCTCCAAGAGGAAGGGCCTACTTGGATTGGGTGTAGATATAATCCCCCTATCATCTGGTTCCCTCCAAAAAGTTACCAAAAAGATTATCAAATTAACAAGAAAAGGGAGGATGCTGCTTTCGGAGAACTCAAAAGAAGCAATGGGTTTAGAAGGCCTGGTGAACCAACCTTTCCATCTTACATCATTACTGATTTACATGTAAAATCTCAGCTTGCATGAGGACATGCAAGAAGGTAAGTTGGGGGGGTATGTTAGGTTATGAAAAAGGTATAAATATCTTCCTTTTTCCCACATTTCATGATATCATCTTGATTGACTTTTCGATTATTTAGAAGCAAATAGAACAGAAAATGAATAATATACTCTTTAGCGTTATTGTTGAAGTTAGATTACATAGATCCTAAATATGATTGGAATTGTCTGGTTTTATTATAGGATTGGTTAAATATTGTCAAAAGAAAGATAGCAAAGGAAATCTTGAAGATGCGTAAGCTATTGGAGGTTGAAGACTTTATGGCGCAAGACAGTTTTGAAGATGATCGAGTTGCTTATATTGTAATAGTAAAGCAATCCTGAGGATCTCTCGATCCTCGGGATAGCTTAATTTACCCAGATTATTGTAATATATAAGGGGTAAATAGATCTTGAAAATATGTAGAAGAATTGCACCCAAGAACTCAGAACTTAGAATTGCTATGCGTTAGCAGTTTTTGTAAAATGTTGTACCAGCTATGAAATCAATAGAAGCTTTGAGCGGTTTTACCATTTCTATATACTGAATTTCAAATAGCAGTGCTTCTAAGGACCAAGGTCCCAGTCCGAAGGAGCTACTGTTCGACCTATAATTGTATCAGTTCAATTTCTATTTTGTGATTCGATTCTCTTTTACAGTAGTTAAATGAATGCATAAGTGTGTTGATGATTTTGTGTCAATTGCAAGAGATAGATATTCCCTAAATCATTAGATGATTGATGTTTCAATTCCTATTACTGAGATTTGATGCATGACAGTTCCTCATAAGTTCACGTTTGTTGTTCCTTTCACTTAGTTTACATTTGTTGTTTCTTTTACTTAGTTTACATTTGTTGTTCCTTTCCGTTAGAATATAGTGGTTGTTCCTTTCAATAGAAATACGATTGTTGTCTCTTTTCGACTAGATTACAGTCTCTGTTTCTTTCCATAGATAGAGTAATTCGCCTTTTTCTTTCCAGCGATTTGATTCATAATAATAGTTATTTCTACAAGTCTTTATCTAGATTCAATTACTTCTCTTAAAATGAATTCAATAGATTAATTAGTTCATTTCCATTTCACAGATTTAGATTTCAATTCCTAGAATCTTTAATGAATGTTTGAGGAACTTGATTGTTGATAAATTCAGATTTTCTTTCACTACACGATTTTATCCTCTACGAGCTATCTGCATAGACTTTGCCAATATTCTTTGAGATAAAAGACAAATCCTTGAGTTGATAAATTAATGTTAAACTAAGGTTGTTTTTAGACATCTTTAGAGCCCAACACATACCCTTTTTTTTCTGTATAAACTATGTATATGGTGTTAAAGACACTAAGACAGTGTTTCCTTAAGGGGGAGAGGAATGTAACACCCTGTTTTCCCCCAAGTATGTAATTATGCTTAAGACTTCATGCATTATAATTGATGAAGACTGTAATTTTGTTTTATGTTAATGAAAACAGCCACCAACTGACTAAAGGGGAATCCTTGCAGTATTGGCCATGATACCACGAGTGGGATTTGGTGAGAGGGAAACTAGGAATTTTATGTGAGGAAAACATGAAGCTTTCCCAAAAAACCAACCTACACCGTCATGACCTTGAATGATAAACCTATCTGAAGTACCATGTCTTCCTATCCACAACAAAATCGTTAATGGCATTAGATCAGGTAGTTGGAGCAATTATGAATTCCTTTAGAGCATGTACTCAGAGGAGTGAGGGGTCGATTGTAGCTATCATCCAGGAGTACCTGGAATTTCCCATTCAATTAGGAGCTTGACCCTGGGGGTTTCTTCTGACAGAAGCTAGTTTGGGAACCCGAGGAAGGGGAGATTGTCCCAGATTGGGAAAAGGAATGGGGAGGAGGAGGACATGAAGAGAAGGAATTGGTATCATGAATGAGTAGGAAGATCTCATGTGCTCAGATCATAACATAGAAAACTGGAAAGTTTTCATGAGGTAAATAAGAATCTTTCCTAAGAAACGAATGGTCAACATTGGAACAAAGAATACCCATATTGATACTGGATCAGAGAGGGTTGTGGGTTGGTACTTGCTGGAAATAAATGGACAATGGTAAAGTGAGGGAACTAATGGACTATGAAGCAGTGAAGGGACTCCCTTGTGTAGAGGAAATCTAGCTGGGAAGGCACCTATTAAGCTCGTGGAGGCTCTGGGCTTAGTGGCAAGGGGGGATTTCTTATGTTTCCAGTGTAGTGAAAGAGAGTAATATTCTTGACCATTTCCTTGACCTAAAAGCCAAATTGCGAGAGTCCCCTGGTGGTATCATGGCCTGACACATGGGTGGCCTACTGTAGAGAGAAAAAGGGTAGTGTATCCTATGGTTGGGTGGAAAGGAATTCACCCATAGTCAGTTCGTTGGTTGGAAGTTTAAACTAAAACAGAGAAGTATTTCCTCATGTATCTAGTAAATGTTTGTCAATGGACATGAATTGCGTTATGTTTTCAATTGTTGTTTTTTTATGTTGATTGAATGTTACAAATATGAGTTTTAATTGTGTAATGTAATATCTTATAAAGGATAATTGATTATCTGTGATAATTGTGCATGGGATGTCTAATGGAGGCCTGTAACCCTATGTTTCTTAAACCTTTTAATGGAAAGCTTGTAGGATATGAAAATATTCACTCGGGGGTCATGGTGGCCATGAATGTACCAATAATATATGCCATTTTTTATACTCGGAAAGAAGACCACCAAGCTTTTGTTGTTGACTCGAAGATATTATTTCCAAACAACCCATTTCTATTTTGATTGACCCTACTTCTAACCTTAGCTATGTTTCACCCCAAGTTGTTGAAGCATGTAATTTATATAAGAAAAAGAATGCAAAATCATGCTTAGTTTAGTTAGCCACGAGAACTAAGAAAAATGTAATGTAATTAATTGAAGCATGCCCGTTTGAAATGAATGCACTGGATACGCAAGAAACCTTAAATATCCTATGTTTGGGGTCATATGATGTTTTGATGGGATGGACTGGTTAGTTGTCCATAAAGAAAAATTGAACTACCATGACAAGACCTTACAATGTGAAGATAGTGAAGGAAAAATGAGGGTATTGCAAGGCATTCAAAATCCTATATCAGTAAGGCATATATCAGCACTATAACTCAAGACATTCAGCCAAAAAGGGCATCTTTTTATGCAATACAAGTGCTCAATGTAGTAGAGGATAATGAGATGAATATTGAGGATCACCCAATGTTGTGGGAATTCAAAGATGTGTTCCCATAGGAGGTACTTGGACTTCCTCCTAAGAGAGATCTCAATTTTTCCATAGACCTTTTACTATTAGAAGTACCTTCTTCTAAAGTATTTTACAGAATGAGCACACTAGAGCTGGTAGAGTTAAAGGTTTAGTTAAAAGAAATGATGGATAAAGGGTATACCAGGCTGAGTGTGTCCCTGTAGGGTGCACCATATCTGTTTTTGAGGAAAAAGGATGGTACCTTGTGGTTGTGTATTGACTACCAGCAGTTGAACAAGATGACCATCAAGAACAAGTACCCATTGCCCGGGATTGATGAAATTTTTTATCAGTTAAGAGGAGCTATAGTATTTTCTGAAATTGACTTGAGATTGGGATATCACCAAGTTAGCATTAAGAATGAAGACATCCACTAGACAAATTTTAGAACAAGATATGGACACTATGAATTTGTAGTGGTGACTTTTGGACTCACCAACACACCAACCACCTTTATGTGTTCTATGAACAACATTCTCAGCATGTATTTGGAAAAGTTTGTCCTTGTGTTCATTGATGATATCCAAGTATATTCCAAGACCAAGGAAGAGCACAAGGAGAATCTTAGGTTGGTGTTACAGGTGCTAAGATATCATCATTTATATGCCAAACATAGAAAATGTGACTTTTTCTATAGAGGGATCTAGTATTTGGGTCACACAATTTCAGAAGAGGGAGTAGTTATAGACCACAAAAAGATTAATACAATAATGGATTGGCCATCCCCTTAGAATGTAATTGAGGTAAGGTCATTCATGGGATTATTTGGATATTACAGGAGGTTTATCAAGGGATTTTCCAAAATCGGTCACCCCATCACCTCATTGCAGAGAAAAGGGATGAAGTTTGAATGGTAAGCAAAATGTGAGGCTATCTTTCAAAAGCTGAAACACCTCTTGACCCATGCCCCTTTCTTAAACATTCCAGACCCTAAAAAATATTTCTTAGTCTGTATTGATGTTTTTAAGGAAGGGATAGGTGGAAAACTTATGCAAGAGGGACATGTGATTTGATATGAATCAAGGAAATTAAATGAGCATGAGCAGTGATATCTTACTCATGACTTGGATCTTGCATCCATTGTGCACATGTTGAAGATGTGGAGACATTACCTACTTGGAAGGATATTTTTCTTAATCACGGATCACTATGGACTGAAGTATATGTTTGATTAGCCACAATTCAATGCTAGAAAATCCAGGTTGATGGAATTGATCAATGAGTTTGATTTCGATATCAAACATATAAAAGGAAAATAAAATTGAGTGGAAAATGCACTCAACCGAATTGTGCAGACAATGCACCTAACAACAACAAGCGTGTGTGAGTATGACATTAAATAAAGAATTAGAATTCTCTTGCAAAGTTATGAGAATTTTAATATGCTAAAAGAGAGCTTGCAGTAAGGGACAAAAAGGAAAAATCATAAGGGATATCATCTCATAGCATATGAGTTGTTATTGTATAACAATAGATTGTACATACATGATTCAATAGAGCCAAAACACCTTATTATGGATGAGTTCCATAGGAGACCTTATGTGGGTCATCTTGGTTATCAGAAGATGATAACAACAGTAATACAATTGTATTCTTGGATAGGAATGAAAAAGGATTTTTTAGAGTACATTGCAAAGTGATTAGAGTGTCAATAGGTCAAATTTGAACATAAGCACCCAGCCAGATTATTGCTACCATTACAAATTCCATAATGGAAGTGGGAGATTATCTCCATGGACTTCATCACGAAATTTCCAAGAACGGCTAGGAAGCCTAATGCAATCATGGTAGTGGTGGATAAGTTGAGCAAGAAATCTCATTTTATTCCAATTAAGTCCACTTCAAAATCTATATATGTTGTTAATTTTTTTATGAAATAAATTTTTAGATTGCATAGAACGCCCAAGACCATTATTTCAAATTGATATGTGAAATTCACGTCGGATTTCTAGAAAGGTTTATTTGTGGGCTTTGGAACACAATTAGCATTCATCACAGCCTACCATTATCAAATATATGGACAGACCGAGAGGGTAAATAGAGTATTGGAAGATAAGTTAAGGATGCATGGCACACATTAGCCCAAGCACTGGGAAGAATATCTACATTTGGTATAGTTTGCCTACAATAATGGTTATCAATAGTCATTGAGGATGAGACCATTTGAGGCTCTGTATGAAAATAAGTGTAGAGCTTTGATTAGTTGGGAAAATCTAGTGGATAGGATCACACTTGGGATATACCTACTAAGAGAAATTGAACAAGAAGTGATCAAGATAAATCATAACCTAAAAGAGACCAAGGACAGATAGAAAAGATATGCAGATAGTGAAAGAAATAATAAGGAATTCAAGGTGGGTGATCATGTGTATATCAGGGTGAAACCCAAGAGGAGCTCCCTAAGAATGGGAAATTGTGCCAAAATGGTTCCCCACTATTGTGGATCATTGAAGTCCTAGGAAGAGTGGGACCAGTGGAATACATACTTTTCCTCCACCTATTGTTAAAGATCACAATGTGTTCCATGTATCCTTATTAAAGAAGTATATTCATGATTCTAATAATGTTATTTATTGCATTGTGAAATAGGTGGAACCAGAGGGAGAATTCTAGCTCGAGCCTCAACGCATCCTGGACAGGAAAGAGACATTTCTCCAGAACCAAGTTGTCATGCAGGTCAAGGTGAAATGGAAGCACTTTGGAGTAGATGAGGCCACATGGGAACTGTAGGATGCCATGAGGATTGCATACCCATTTTTGTTTTCTGTATAAAATATGTATATGGTGTTAAATACACTAAAACAGTATTTCCTTAAGGGGGAGGGCAATGTAACACCCAATTTTCCCCCAAGTATGTAATTATGCTTAAGACTTCATGCATTATAATTGATGAAGACTGTAATTTTGTTTTATGTTAATGGAAACACCCACCAACTGACTAAAGGGGAATCCTTGCAGTATTGGCCATGATACCACGAGTGGGATTTGTTGAGAGGGAAACTAGGAATTTTATGTGAGAAAAACATGAAGCTTTCCCAAAAAACCAACCTACACCTTCATGACCTCGAATGATTAACCTATCTAAAGTACCATGTCTACCTATCCACAAGAAAATCGTTAATGGCATTAGATCAGGTAGTTGGAGCAGTTATGAATTCTTTTAGAGCATGTACTCAGAGGAGTGAGGGGTCGATTGTAGCTATCATCCAGAAGTACCTGGAAGTTCCCATTCAATTTAGGAGCTTGACCCTGGGGGTTTCTTCTGACAGAAGCTAGTTTGGGAACCCGAGGGAGGGGAGATTGTCCCAGATTGGGAAAAGGAATGGGGAGGAGGAGAACATGAAGATAAGGGAGTGGTTCATGAATGAGCAGGGAGAGATCATGTGCTCAGACCATAGCATAGAAAACTGGGAAGTTTTGATGAGGAAAATAATAATCTTTCCCAAGAAACGAATGGTCAACATTGGAACAGAGAATACCCATATTGATACTGGATCAGAGAGGCTTGTGGGTTGGTACTTGCTAGAAATAAATGGACACTGGTAAAGGGAGGGAACTGAGGGACTATGAAGTAGTGAAGGGACTCCCTTGTGTAGAGGAAATATAGCTGGGAAGGCACCTATTAAGCTTGTGGAGGCTCTGGGCTTAGTGGCAAGGTGGGATTTCTTATGTTTCCAGTGTAGTGAAAGAGAGTAATATTCCTGACCATTTCCTTGAACTAAAAGACAAATTGCGAGAGTCCCCTGGCGGTATCATGGCCCGGAACGTGGGTGGCCTACTGTAGAGAGAAAAAGGGTAGTATATCCTATGTTTGGGTGGAAAGGCATTCACCCTTAGTCAGTTGGTTGGTTGGAAGTTTAAACTAAAACAAATAAGTATTTCCTCATGTATCTAGTAAATGTTTGTCAATGGACATGAATTGCATTATGTTTTCAATCGTAGCTTTTTTATGTTGATTGAATTTTACAAATATGAGTTTTAATTGTGTAATGTAATATCTTATAAAGGATAACTGATTGACTGTGATAATTGTGCATGGGATGTCTAATGGAGGCCTGTAACCCTATGTTTCCTAAACCTTTGAATGGAAAGCTTGCAGGATATGAAAATATTCACTACAGGGGTCATGGTGAGGCAACTCCTGTGTATTGAGGAAGTGGTTCAAAGCCTAAGGGATTAGAGTTAAAATACTTGCAGGTAGTTCCAAGGGAGTCCATGGGATGGTGTGGTTTGAAATGTGTTTAAAACTCCCCATAACTTAGTTGAAATCCCCGATTAAACCTAAGGAGAAAGCTCAGTCATTGATATGATGTGAATATTTTATCCCAATCATTAGTTGAATATATAGACTTCAGAGAGATCCTTTCAGAAGGAGAGCCCCTCAAAAAAACCTAGAAGTGATTTCAAGGTGAAATTTCCAATGGGGAAGTTCCAATTCCATGAGATTCATCAATCTATCGAGAAGGTAGACCGACAATATTTGGATTGTAGATCAGTCATGCACTAATATGATAATCCTATCGAAAAGGTGGAGTTCTGAAAGATCTACAGAGGAGGGGAAAAAGTAATTTCTAATGAGAAAATCCCAAAGATGAAGGTCTAAGAGGAATAGAGTTGTAGATTTCTTGGCAATGCGGCTGATAAGATCCGAGCCATTGGTTTCTTGTGGGATCGGGCGATAGAAATTTTCCATTGAAATCATAGGATTGGTTAACCGTGGAGTGGATTTTAGATCCAAGAGGTACCTAACCATTAGGTGAGAGGGTCTGACGACCGTCGAATCCATTGGACGACTCTAGTTCGGAAAGAACTACTCAGGAGAACCCTGGGGACGTAAAAAGGGGTTTTTTTTTATGGCAAGAGTTTGATAGGACAAGGGCCATTGATCGGTTTAAGAGTCATTCTGATGAGATATAAGTTATACATTTTGTTGTAGACCCTGCATGTTGAGTGATTGGAGGAGAACGAATGAGTTTGTTATCTATCGTGTGGTTTGAAGGTTTCAAGTAAATTGGGACCATTGATTTCCCCAGTTTCTGAACATTGGGTCCACTAGGAGTAAAGTTGTTGAAAGAGAGGGTTGGAGTTGTGTAACTTGCCTTCCTGATGAGGGAGAGTTTGAATCACTACCAGTTATCGATCTATCCAAGCGAAGTGAGTCATATTTTTTCATCTAGGAGATTTTATTGCATGGATTGTGTTGTAGGGAATATACAATCATACCAAACACTATACATATGGCACATTCGTGTTTCCAATCATCAAAAGTGGGCACTCACCTCCAAAAGTTGCAATATTGGGGTGGGTGGGAAACTCATCATATTTGCTTACTTGATTGCATGATCCCTTATTGTATTTGAACAATAGATGAATTTTTTGGATATAGGAAGCCCATTTGAGGTGAAACTCTTCCTAAAGCTTAGATTATGAATTAAGAAAGATTAATGGATGGTGATATGTGTGGAGCATGATTTATTTACCCAATAAATAATGATGCTAGAATTTTAAACTTTGAACCAATGCATAAAATTCTTTGTCATATATGTTTTACTTTAGTTTGGTTGATGAGAATGCTTTTGAATGCTATGCTACAAGATGGTCTCATTATTTGAGAACAACCCCAATAGAATAATTCAAATCATCGTACTTTATCTCAAAGGGATACTAGAAGTTATCTAGTTGGAGAATGGAGAGTACATTGAGAGGACATGCCAACTTGGGAAACTAGAAAATGAACCTATGATACAAATTTTTGTAGCTTAGAAAAACTTTAAGGTCAATTGCAATGTGGGATAATGGCCACTCTAGGAGGGTCTTGACATTACAAGGGCCTAGATGATTTCCTTATATAGAAATTAAAAATCCCAAGTAAGAAATAGAGCACCATCCCAACATAGATCTTTTGAGTTTACAGTATCCAATTGGCATGCAAAATATCTAGCACATGACTAAGATGGAGGATATGGGCATCTCAAGTCTTACTAAAGATCAAGATATCATCCAAATAAATAATGAAAAAACATGCAAGGTGTGGACAAAATAGGTCATTAATGAGTCTCATAAAAGTGGTGGGGCAGTTGTAATACCCTCGGGTAGTAACTTTGTATATGAATGTATACATGTTCATATGGGTCGGTGAGCCAAGATGATTTTGGTTCATACTTCCTTGTATGTATGAATGTTTATCCCAGGGTACATGTGTGATATTGGGCCAATTCTTTTGTATGCTATGGCCAGTGAGCTAGGATTTGTATTTTGTAATCACACTATCATATTGATCAAATTCATCACTACTATATACCTCGAGATGAAAAGAGTGTTTGTGAGAGGGAAGAGGGGATAAGGGACATATGAGAAGGGCTTAAGCTAGGGCCCTAATCGAAGGAATATAATAAAATATTCCTTAAAAATTACAAGCCTAATTTGATTTCATGATGATGTTTTATCTGAAGTCCTTTGAAGTGGGATGAGTTCCCAAGAGAAGGGAAGTGGTTTCATGTGCCACTTGTCAAGTTAATTTCATGCATACTTAAGCCTTAGGCTTAGTGTGTTTTGGAAAAAAATGGATCATTCATTCGAACTGTTGTTGGAAGATATTGGGACTAGGTTCCTTGTTGGTGAGCAAAATGGAGGAAAGAATCAAGATGCAAACTGTTGGAGTTGTTACCCTGTAAATCCTTGGTGGATTGGGTGTGATTTTTTCTCCCTAGGTTTCCTTGGGTTAGGCTAAGAGCAGAGAGGGGGATTGTTGGGAATATTTTTTCCCTGCATGTTGGCCTTGTGGGTTCTTGTAAGCTCCTTGAGAGTAGTTGTGTGTTCCTAGTGCCACAGAGCTTTGAGACTTCCTAGTCAACCTATTGCTAAATCCCTACAAGGGAAGTGGTACATCTGAAGGATTATTGAGTAGTGAAGGGATACACTCCCTTGGGTGGGATGGGCTGAGGGGAATGAGAGGTTGTGAGGAGGAAATTTTGTTGGTGTTGGTGCCATTTTCTTTGCCTTCAGTTATGTGATGTTAGACCTTAGTTGGCCCGTGAGATCCTTTTCCATTGTGGAGTCATAGCCCTAGCTTGGGGATGACCTTCTGTTGAGAACTAGAATAGTAGTGTCTATGAATGGGAGGAACGTTAAAGGTCTACAACTACTTGGTTTTTATTTAAAGACAAGTGCCATGTATTTGAATGTTTAAATTGTTTGTTCAATATGTTGTAATGTGATTGTTTTTCTGTTGTGTTTAATTGAATTGTTTGCACACTACATTGATGAATGTTTAGCATGTTTTAGTTATGCCTATAAATGATTTATGCATGGTATGGTTTTCTTGTTGGGTTGTATAATTGTAATTTATGCAAGAAAATCTATACATAAGTGTTACATAACCATGTTGGGAAAAGTTAATGATGGTATCATAATGAAATTTTATGGTAGTGTGCCTTAGCATGGAGGCTGGGGATGCCACATTGTGGTATCAGAGCGATATCATAGTGAATTTTTTTGTAGCATGGTCCGGATGGGAACTTGGGGATGTTACATTGTGGTACCAAAGTGATATCATAGT
>JASDQU010216977.1:3280-13282 GCA_032191745.1 Picea mariana | reverse complement strand
ATATATATATATATATAGATATATATATATATAGATATATATAGCCTACCTGTAATGGGGTCTGAGGAGTCTTTTCTTTTCTTGGAGTTAAATTTTTCCTCTTATAAGGTTATCTATCCACTTAACGCTATCAGATTCTGGTATGGATAGTTTACCTAATGACATTCCTCCTCTGTTGCAGAATGTCCATTACACTATATAACTATATATATAGATTCAATGACTATACCGGTTTATATGTCTGTCAGTTAGTACTTAACTGTTGTAGAGTATACTTGTTGGATTTATGAATGGTATGCTTAGTGACAAAGGCTCATTGTTTATTAGTAGCATCCATAGGAAACTTAAAACAAGACAATCTGTTATGGGATTTGTAACTATTACATAATTCATTTCGCTATTAATACATTCCAGAAATCTTAGTAATTTACCCAGTATTAAATCTAAATAAAAAGGTCCATTTTCAACCAATCATTAGGAAGTAAATAGTTAGATCTTTCCACAGCATTCGACCATAAACAAAAATGTATATAGAAGTAAAACAAATTTCAATACATCATCATTTGACTAGAGCAAGGTACAGTTACATATCTGAACCAGACTTTTACGAGAAGACGAAGGGAGCAGCCACGTTCCTCCCAACCATAGAAGAGGGCCACCAATCTACTTGCCTGATTCACCCCCTAGACTGACCATGAATCCATGAGGGTGAATTGAAATCTCCTCTCCAGTAATGTCCTTCGAATATCAATAGTATTCCCCTTGCCTCACACTCACACAGTAGTGTTCATAACAACAAGAAAAAAAAAATTTAGTCTTTTCCCAGCGTACTCGGTAGCATCCTGCCTCCTCACATATGCTCTTTTATTAGTTTGCCTAGGACTTTTTCCCTCTCTTGGGGAATTTTCACAGCTTTCTAAATCCCTGATTTTCAGGGGCTACCATTGGCCAAATCACTAATTTTCCACTTGTAACAATTAGCCCAGAGTTAATTTCAATGTGTTCCCCACTCATGGAGTCATGGTCAGCTAAATTAAACATGGATTCTCCATTTGTCCTCCTGCAATCAATATAAAATATTATTTTCTTTCCTTTTTCATACAAGTGTCATAGTCAAGTAGCTAGTTGGGACAAATCAGATCTCTGCCCAATAGTCAAATCATTTATTACAATCATAAAATTTGAAATTTGGAATTGCCATAATTGGCAAAAATTTTCCAATTTCAGAATTTACTAAAAACATAAATAAATTTTCAGCACTTTTAGATTCTAAATTATTTTGTCCAATTTCTTTATTTTGGGGATGTCACATCAAGCAAGTAAGCTTTATATTAGAAGACTTGAGTATAAAGGTTTTTTAGAGTCCTTACTGTCATCAATTGTCCTTATCATTCAACTTAAGTTTTCTAATCAACGATATAATGAGTATTTACTCATCACTTCAATGTTTAATTAAGATCCTGAAATTTATAATTACTCTCTTATCTGCTAGTACCTATAACACTACCACAGTCTTAACAATACAAGCAACTTTGGGGTTTTTATGACCAAAACCTTACATAAAAATATTACCCTATGTCTGCAATACAATCGAATTGTAATACGGTCTGTTACTCCCATACCTCTATCCAGGATGAAGATTCTCTAACGTTCTTTTACCAGTCCATTCAATATATTAATAGAGTTGTTCCCATAACAATAAGTTTCTTCTAAGTTCCTACAGCTTTGTGAAGAAACATAAGTTCTAAGTGTTGAACAAAACAAAGGACCCTGTTGTTTTCCGAAATCCGAAATACAGAACAACTGTGGGCCAACACTTTGGGGTTTCGAGATTCAGGGTTTCACGAGTACAAGAGCAGGACATCAACACACAACATTTCCCGAAATTGCGACAAGATGCCGAGTACTTTGGGGTTTCAGGGTTTGGGTTTTCGTGAACACAAAAGTCAATCTTCAAAACACAACAACTCCTGAAAATGTGAAAGGTGATTAGTAATTCGGGAATTCGGAGTTTAGGATTTCACAAGTGCAAGTGCCTAAACAACCACATATATAAACCTTCGAAACGAAAAAAAGGAAGCCGTGTCCCGCACTTGAGGATTTTAGGATTCAAAACTTCACGAGTTCTGGTGTCCAAACCTTGACATACACAAATTTCCAAAAAGCATGAAAGGAAAAGGTGAGACCCGCATTTCGGGGTTTCGGGGTTTCCAATGTCAAACAATAGAACACAACAATTCTCAAAATTACGAAAAGAAAAGAACGTGGAACTAACATTTTGAGATTTCAAGGTTCGGAATCCCGCGACTTCAAAAGACAAAACATCAACCATAAAAAATTCCCAAAATTGCGAAGAGAAAAAGAACGTGGAACTAACATTTCAAGATCTTGGGGTTCGGAGTCCTGCGACTTCAAAAGCCAAAATATCAACCACAAACAATTCCCGAAATTGCGAAGAGAGAAAGAACGTGGAACTAACATTTCAGGATTTCAGGATTCGGGGTTTTGGGGTTTCAAATGTTGAACCACAACACACAACAATCCCCAAATTTTGAAAGGTGAAAGGGTGTGGAACCAACACTTCAGGATTTTGGGTTTCAGGGTTTCAAATGTCAAACCACAGCACACAACAATCCCCAAATTCCAAAAGGTGAAAGGGTGTGGAACCAACACTTCGGGATTTCAGGTTTCAGGTTTTTGGGGTTTCAAATGTCAAACCACAGCACACAACAATCCCCAAATTATGAAAGGTGAAAGGGTGTGGAACCAACACTTCAAGATTTTAGGTTTTGTGGTTTCAGGGTTTCAAATGTCAAACCACTGCACAATACAATCCCCAAATTCTGAAAGCATAAAGACTTAAGAATTTTACACGCACAGAAGGATACAAAAGGATAAAGGTTTTCTATAAGGGAAAATCTCTAAATTCATCATAGACCTTGTCTAAGGAAAGGGTAGCCCATTCTAAAAAGAAAAAAGGAAAGAAAAAACCTTTGAAAGGCGTCCATTCTCAAGATTGTTTTAACATCCGAAAAAAAAACAAAAAGGGGTTTCCAAAATTCTTTAACTCCCAAGTTTTGTCATTCTATACACATCTAATATATTGTTTTCATATTGTTAGATATATAGCATTAGATAAAAACATTTGAACAGGAAGTGGGAAGAAATCGTTACAGATCCGATTTAATCAGATACAATACACCAGATGCAAAAAGGTCATACAAACAAGGAATGTAACTTATTCCAGTTCAGATTCAATAGATACATAACATCAAAAGACATAGCCATTCATAATAGAGAGGGGGAAATTAACATATTTGAATCCAATCCATGGGAAGACAAAGGGAACAACCACGTTCCTCCCAATCGTAGAATAGGGTAGCCAAATCTACTTGCTCGATTCACCCCCTAGCCTGACCATGAATCTATGAGGGCGAACTTGGAAAACTCCTCCTCAACAATGTCCTTCAATTCCAACAGTTATCCTCTTGCCTCACACTTACTCAACAGTGCTCATAACAGCAAGGAAATTATGTTTCAGTAGGCTCCTCTTGCCTCACTCTCAATCTGCAGTGTTCATAACAACAAGAGAGATCAAAAATCTTTCCCAGCATACTTGGCAGCATCTTGCCTCCTCGCATATGCTATTTATCAATTTTTTTGCCCAGGTCTTTTTCCCTCTAGGAATTTTCACAGCTTTCTTAATCCCTAATTTTCAGGGGCTTCCAGTGGCCAAATCTCTAATTTTCCGTTTCTCATAATCATCCTAGAGGCAGTTCCAACATGTTCCCCACTCATGGAGTCATAGTCAACTGATTTTAACATGGTTCTTCCATTTGTCCTCATGTAATTAATATAAATATTTTGTTGTGATACAAGTGTCATAGTCAAATAGTTAGTTGAGTCCAAACAGATCTCTACCCAACAATCAAAATAATTAAATACAATTATTAAATTTGAAATTCGGAATTGCCATAAATGGAAACAAATTTCTAGATTCGAATTTGCCAAAAACAGAAATAAATTTCGAGCCTATTTCAAAATAAAAAATATTTTATTTTTGGGGGATGTCACATATTTTATCCTAAGTTTTAAGGATGGGGACAAGTGGGATAAAGTAGTTCTCAACATGAAAAGTGTTTAGTTGGGAACATGCATACATATAGTTTGGACATAGTTCATTTTCCATTCATTCCATCATCATGGACTCACCCATTCAACTGTCGTACATAGCTTGATGTGACTGTACCTATACCCATACCCGTACACATACTTTTACTTATACCTATACCTGGTTAGCTTCGGAGTTGGGCTGAAGAGGCGGGTTTTTAGGCCCGTGGGATATTAAAGTGTCGAGTTGTCAGGCCTAAGGGATATTGAAGAGGTGGGTTTTCAGGCCTATGGGATATTGAAGAGGTGGGTTTTCAATCCCTTGAGAAATTATCTCTATGTGATAGAATTGATGGGAATTGACTTCCCGAAGGTTCCAAACTATAGCTAAAGGGCTCTGACACTTCATGTTTGTCTTGTTGTTGAAGCCCTGGAAAGGAAGTGGGGTAGCCAAGGGATTGTTGAGAAGAGAAGGGGCACACTTCCTGCAGTGGGACACGCATGTGGCGAATGAGGGACTGTAGGATGTTAGTTTGCGTTGGCACCTATGACTGATTTTTTCCTATTGTCTAAGATACATCAACCTGGTTAGGAATTCCTTTACTCAGGTGGATTTTAGTCCTAGCATGAGGGTGACCCACTACTGAGAGTTTTGAGCAGTGTGGTATAAGGCTGAAAGGAACGTGGTATAAGTGTAAACTGTAAACTGTGTGTTAAATTACATGTTGCGTTATTATGTATGCGTTTATTTCTATGTGTTTTTTTTTGTGTGTGTTTCATGTGTATTTTTATTATTATTCTGTATGAATCTTTGCATTTGTAGAGTTTTTATATGTTTTAATTTTGTATACAGTCTGAAAATTTTGTATGGCATAGCCTAGTTGGATTATGGGATGCTACAATATGGTATCAGAGCTCCAATTTTCAACATTGAGGCTATATGGGTCGAGAAAATTCAATTGAAGTGAAATTTCACAGAGAATTCATTTTGAAGTGGCCAAATTTCAAGTTACGATGCATCCATGGTAAAAACCAGAAGCAATAGCATGGAATTGGGAAAAATCTCCAATTTATGTTGTTAAATTCATGGGAAAATTGAGAAAATTGGCCAAGTGGTGAGATATTCTTAATTTAATATATGTTCTAGCAAATTAAGACCTAGAATTGGTTGAATTTGAAGGTAAAGGGAAGCCATGAAAGAGTGTTACAAAGGTTGAATTGGCATTATCAGAGTGTTATTGAAAAAATTTCATAGTTGCATAATGTACACACTTAAAATTTGGCATTGTATGATGCAGAGTGGGAATGCATGAAAAATAATGGTGCACGGGTGTGCACACTTAAATTTGGCAATGCACGGTGCAAAATTGCTAATGCATGAAAAATAACGGTACGCGGGTGTGTGAACTTAAATTTGGCACTGTTCGGAGTAGAACTAGTGAAGCGGTGAAAAATAATAGTGTGTGGATGTCCACACTAAATTTAGCACTGCACAGTGCAGATTGGGTGGTGGATGCATAATATTGGTGTGCGCGGTATGTGCATGCATAATAGTGGCACACGTGGTTTGCACAGTATTGGTAGAGCGTAGAGGAGTTTTGTTGGTGTGTGTGCAGTGTTAATATGCAATGCATGGAAGATGAATATTCATATGGTGCAACGATTTAATTAATGGTTTGTGCGGAGTACTGATGCAGGGTGGGAGCGTGCTAAACTTTGGCATCATGCAGCGCATAGAGTTCAATGCGCGTGGAATATTAGCATGCGACACAAAAATTATGCGCAACACATAATAGTGTATGAACCAAAATTGTGCGTGGTAAATATAGGCGTGCGACACAAAAGTAGTGTGCACTAGATATTGGCACGACAGAGAAGTGATCCATATTGGTTATAGGTGTGCGGAGCATGCCCTACCTTATGGTGTTGCTGCGCATGCTAAATATGGGTGTAAATTTTTAAATTTTATGTACGTGAAGTCATTTGCATGTTCTACAACATAATACAACCAATGAATTTATGTGACATTTTATACTGTTTGAAGGTCATCTTTATACATTGCAAAATTATCTATTTCAAAAATGCACCTTACTCATCCTGGAACAACTAGCACTTCATTCATCAATATTTCAATGTACCTCGATGACCCAATATATTATTTTCAACAATATCCCTAGCATTGCACCTTGGGTTCTCTTTGTTACAATAGGACTCCAACTCCCTTATACATGGATCCCTCAAAGACTATTATCTTTCCTTGGTCTGACTATCCTCACTCTCCCAATCTATGCTCACCTTATCCACTTCTGATTGTATTTCTTGCATGTAATACATTATTGATAATCCACCATAGTATATCGTTCAGTGTTACATACTTCTATCTATTTTTTTTATAACATCTTCTAGAGCTTCCTCCACTACATTATATTTTTTCTCACCCACTCAACCCTCTAGGATGACCCACATGTATTTGAGTGATTTAAATATTTCTAGGGCCTTATATTTCTCTCATATATTGTAGTTTCCCCAGTTCTCTCATGCATCAGGGATATCCAACTCTCCCTCAAGAAGATACCATTTTTACATGAACCTACAATCATTGATCTCTCTCCTTTTATAAGATTAGATTCCAACTTCTTCACAAGAATGTGTTGCAATAAACATGGAACACGTGTTATATATGTTAGATTCCAACTTCTTCACAAGAATGTGTTGCAATAAACATGGAACACGTGTTATATATGGAGGATCTCTCACATTGGATACTAGTTCTGATCATTCTAGGCATTTATAACATTTCCACTCCACCTTTCTTGACTACCAATAAGCATTTATTTTACCTCCTTTATGTTCCAACTACAACTACATGGAAAAATCCTTATGGTGGCAATTTCATAAGCACCCCCTTTTTAGTAGCATTAGCTAGTTCATTCTTCTTTTTCCTTTAGCACCTCCTTATTAATCTCACAAATTTGGAGCAATGCATAACACTCACCTTATGCACCTCACAACTCATTCTTCATCGGAAAGATCATCCTCAACTCTTGCAAGAAACACACTTCTCTTATGTGGTTTCATTCTTAAAGTAGGAGGAAATTGGTGATGCTTTCAAACTAAACAGAGGAACTCATATGAATAGTCAAAGAGTTCTCCCCAAGGAGTAAATTCCCCTTAGCATATACATAGTAGTTCCTAGCTCATCTAAACTTTACTCAATAGGGCCTAACTTTTAGGGAAGCATTTCATCATTCTCAACAATTAGTTAAATAAATTTTACTTGATGTATGAGCATGTAGTTGCAGTTTTTCAATGTAACCATTGGATGTGTGCAACATTGTATGGACCCATTGTAATTTTATATAAAACCATTAGCGATGATGAATAAAGTAGACAATTTTCCTTTAAAGCTTTTCATATTTTTATTGTTTTTTTTGTTTTTAAGTGAAGAATTTCTCTTTCCATTCATGTTTACATTATGACTTTCAAAAACCTTCAAATTTTTATTGTTTCTTTTGTTTTCAAGTTAATAATCTCTTTCCATTCATGTTTATATTATGAGGTTCAAATCAAATGTAGTAATTAACTTGCTTATACTTTAAATATTAAATATTAGTAAAAGTGATTGACAAAAAAAGAAGTTTTAATTAACTTTATACGGTCTTTACTAAGAGTATGTATAGAAGATTTTGTTTTCAAGTTAATAATCTCTTTCCATTCATGTTTATATTATGAGGTTCAAATCAAATGTAGTAATTAACTTGCTTATACTTTAAATATTAGTAAAAGTGATTGACAAAAAAACAAGTTTTAATTAACTTTATACGGTCTTTACTAAGAGTATGTATAGAATATTTGTGGGAGAAAAATGGTTGCATAGTATTAAGTTAAGTTATATAACCTTGTACACAACGGAAGTAATTTGTGATCAACCTTAAATCATGCACGTTGTTAAATATTGAATAAGAAATATGCATGTACATTGCCATCAACGTTTACGTGATATGCATAAGAAGGATGCGACATCTACATCAGATGACTATGTAGACCTGACATCAAGTGTGATAACAGAAAAACACCACGAGTGACATGTCACGGGATAAAATAATATAACTGTATAACTGTGAGTTTGTTATTTCATAGTATAAAAGGTATATATAATGGAGTAACTGAATTAATTGAGGTTTTTTTTTCATTGTTTAATTATTTAATAATATGATTGTAGAAATTTTATTTTTAAAATGATTGTAGAAATTTGAATTTGTTAAAAGGTAAAAGCATAAAATATTAAATTTTGTTATTTTATTTTAAAAAGTTTAGTTAATTTTAAAATCATTAAGATTTGAATTTGTAAAAACTATTCGTTGTTAAAAAGCAAAAGGTAAAACCAATGGGATGAATTGTGGTATCTTTTGATACATTGCAAAAATATGTGTTGCAAAAAAACACCATATTGCAAAATATCTGTTGCAAAAATATACATGGCAAAACGCACAGTTAGATTGGAAAAATATCCGTTGCAAAATATTGCTCATTGGAAGGCAATAATAAAATAATACATTTTGTCCTGGAACGACTCAGACACTCTTTCCCACTTCATTTGTCAACTCAATTTGGCTATATCAAAGAGAGGCAAAAGGTGCAATTCCATAGTGATTTTGGCATAGGAGTAGCAGCGTCCTCGCCCAACTCGATCTGAATATATCGGTAGGATGTTCTGTCTGTGCATCCACATCTTTATTCTCTACGTTTTCCTCATTATCTCTATGACACCATCAAGGGTTTGAATTTTCTCTACAGATGGAAGAGAATCATTTCATCTGCTTTCCATGATACAAGAGAGGCAAGAGGTGCAATTACTTAGTGATTTTGGCAGGCATAGCAGTAGCAACGTCCTTGCCCAACTCGATCTGAATATATCGATAGAATATTCTTCCTTTGCATACAGATCTTTATTCAATATCTACAATTTCCTCATCATCTCAGCGGAAAGGGTTTTCACAACACCATCTAGGGGTTGAATTTACTGTACAGACGGAAGAGGATGATCTCATCTCGCACTGCCCCTGCAAGGTATTTTCCTTAATTTAAATTTTGATTTGTCTCATCGGCTTTCCATGTTACAATTAATCGATGTTTATTTTATCTCTATAGCAGTGCTTGCATCTATGTGTATGCAGATATATATGTGTATTAATGTTAAATTACAGGCTTTTGAGAAAATAATTGGTGCTTTCCCCATCTTTATAACAGTGTTTTCCTTTATATGTGTGCATTTTATATACATATTCTAATTCTAGATGCTTATGCTTCAAAACAACACGCCCCTCTACAAAGTTACACAATTTTCTATTGAAGTTGCATTATCATCCTGCATTTTCCAGGTTATGGAGCTCACACTTTATCGTGGAAGAATAATAGAGAGATTGATAGATTACGGTAAAGGTAAGGAAGCCATAGCTCGAGGAGTATTCATTTATCCATCTCCCACATCCCACTTTCTCTTTTCCTTCTAAGTATTCATTTACCTTTTATATACCAAGAAACAAGTAAATGCTGAAAAATGTTTCAAAGCTTATTCTATAGAGCAATTGTCCGCTTGGTCGGGGTTCCACTTTGGATATGACAAGCAGAACGACAGCGGAGGTAAAGTTTCTGAACGGACTCCGAATTGATGTGAAGGGTTTTGTTCGTGTGTTTTTTATTTTTTATTGAAAATATGAGGACCAGTTGTTTTCTATTTTATTTGTTTGTTTTGTAATTAATATTTAAGTGTTTGTTTTTATTATAAATTTCATTTGTTTATTTTGTATTTTTTATTTTTTATTGAAAATATGAGGATCAGTTGTTTTCTATTTTATTTGTTTGTTTTGTTTTGTAATTAATATTTACTTG
>JASDQU010216976.1:8097-18177 GCA_032191745.1 Picea mariana | reverse complement strand
TATAAGAAGGTTATAACGATCAAACATGACACATACCATGATACCTTGGACCAATTACCTCATGGAGCAAGAGTCCTCTCCGATGCAAGTCCAAGCCGATGGTGATGGAAGCTGCTGCTGTTGACAGGACAAGTCTGGCGAAGAAGAAGAAAGATGGGCCCTCCAGGGCCATGCTCAGGTCAATCCTGCTCTCGGCATATCATGTCTAGGACCTGTGGGCCTCGAGACATGATCTCCTAGTTATCCCTAGATATCGGGGATAACAGGTGTCTTTGTAGAAGGCGAGCTATACCTGTCATGGATGCATTCTTTCCAAGCCCATTCTTGCCTTTATTCCCTTTTTTTTATTCTTTTATTCTTTTTTGTTTTTTTTTGTTCAAGAGCTAACCAGGGGACACTGCCTTGGCAGGGTGACTAGTGCTGATAGCGTTACCCACAAGTACTTTCCCAGAAATGAGAAGGCTGGCTTGTGATGAGACCCCCTTTCCCTTGGCCATGCAACCAAGAGTCACTGCCTCGGAGTGGTAACTAGTTGGTGGCAATGTCATACTGCTAGGTACCCATGGACCTAGTGTTAATATTATGGTAGCTTCGAGAGGTATGAACCTCTATTGTGACCTTTGACAAGATTAGAATGTTCCGAAAGGAAGCAAAGAAATGAAGGAAACCCTAGACTAGATGTCGGCTGAAGAAATATAATTAATATGAATTAATTAGTACCCATAAGGAGAAGTCGGTCGAGGCAAGCCTGCCAAACATACTATAAATATAGGGCGCCAGTCTCTCATTTGTCACATTCTTAGAATTGCAGAAGTCACTTGTGCGCACTGCAGTATGGCAGTTTTGTGCGCAAGTTCTGGGGAAGGTGTTGCGCCAGTTTTTGGGTTGGACTATCTGATCAGCTTTGGTTACTTTCTTGCTTGGTGCATTAGCCTTTCTTGGCTATTGATTGCTACCAGGATTCTTCTCTTTGTCAAGGTCAATGTGCTCGAAGAGTGGCTTCGACCTATGGTTGGGTGACAAGGGTATTGTCAATGGTAAAATGAGCACACTCCTTCATATTCTAATAGGCTATGGGCCCACACCTCCTTCATTCAGTCTAACCGCTAGAAGGAAACATAGCCATTAGGATATTGAGCTCGCTGAGGAACTGCCGCTAGGGTTACTAGCAGGAGCAACTTCCAAGACACTGYCGCTAGGGTTACTAGCAGAAGCAGTTGCAGAAACCCTAATCTCAAATCCGACACCTTGTGATGGAGCATCTCGCTCAAGGAGAAGATATTCAGATGCGCCCTAGTTYAGCRCACCTTTTGGCTCTCTTAGAAGACAGAAACGTCAGAGTTGAAGTTTTGGATCAAAGCATGACCAACTACCAGTCAACCRAAGACATGAGTGAAACGATCAGTCTTCTACACTGCTCARCACTAACTGGGACGATTGAAGATGACATGTGGATAATCGATAGTGGAGCTTCTAGGCATGTGATGGGAGATCAAGCCAAACTCTCAAATCTAAATGAGAAGAAGACATCGTACARGGTAGAGCTTGGAGACAAAAGCACTTACCCYGTCGAAGGATTTGGACAAGCCTYCGTCAAGTTGAAATCAGGTAACAATGTTCACTTAAGCAATGTTTTATATGTACCTGGTTTAGAAAAGAATCTCGTATCGATATCATGCCTAGAAGACAAGGGAAACATAATAGCTTTCGTGGATGGAAAAGTGTTATCATAGCATAAAGACTCCAGCATAGAGAATGCTAGGGTTATTGGAAGTCGTGAAGGAAATCTGTATAGATTACTAGAACAAAATGAAGAAGCTCTCATACATGACGAAGTCAACCCTGACGAGCTTTGGCATAGAAGGTACGCTCATATTAACTATCAAGCATTACCTTTTCTCAGAAGAATGGTTGAAGGAATACCAGAATTGAAATCTACACATGAAAGAATCTGTAAGGGATGTGCCCTTGGGAAGAATATCAAGAAACCATTCCCAAGCAGCAACAAGAGATCTAAGGAGATCTTAGATCTAATACACTCAGATGTTTGCGGTTCGATGCTAGTAAGATCTCTAGGAGGATCTCTTTACTACGTAATCTTCATAGACAATTATTCATGAAAGACTTGGCTATACTTACTGAAGACAAAAGACGAAGTATTCAACAAGTTCCAAGAATTCAAAGCAGAGATAGAAAACCTCACGAACAAGAAGATCAAGACATTAAGAACAGATAATGGAGGAGAATACACCTCGAAAGAATTCGTTGCATTTTGCAAATTGACAGGGATTAGGAGGGAGCTGACTGTTCTTCATAATCCTCAACAAAATGGTGTAGCAGAAAGAAAGAACTGATCTATTGAAGAAACCGTAAAAGCCTTACTAAATGATCAAGGTTTATCCATGTTCTTATGGGGAGAACCAGCAATGACAACAATATATGTGCATAACAAAAGTCCTCATCGTATATTGAAGGACATGACACCAGAAGAAGCCTTCTCAGGTAAGAAACCTAATGTGGAAAACCTAAGAATATTTGGATGTCCTGTTTACTCTCACATTCCCAAGGACAAAAGGAATAAACTAGAACCCTCAGGAAAGAAGGGGATATTTGTAAGATATAGTGATTCATCCAAAGCTTATAGAATATATATTCCAGAACAACACAAGATCGAAGTCAGCAGAGACGTAACATTCAATGAAAAGATGGCCTTCAAGAAATCCATAGAAGAAACTATTGAAGAAGAAGAGATTGAAGAACCTAATGAAGAAAACATAGAAAAATAAAATGACGAAAAGGAACAACTTGATCATCCTATGGAGCCATGTGAAAACATTGATTCAGATATCATACCTAAGACCAAGAAACGACCAGCTTGGCTTGCAGTTACCTTACAAGACGCAGAAAGACTCAAGGTTCTAGAAGGAACATTAAGAAAGAGTAAAAGACCTAAAATATTCTCAAGTTATGCAGCATACATGACGAAGCTTATAGATGAAGAACCTACCACATTTGAAGAAGTAGTTCAAAAGGGACAATGGAAAGAAGCTATGACGGAAGAACATCAATCCATTATGAAAAATGAGGTATGGGAAATCGTACCTAGACCTAAAGAAAAATCGATGGTAACTTCAAAATGGGTATACAAGATCAAACATGCAGCAAACAGAAGCGTGGATAATCACAATGGAAGATTCGTAGCCAGAGGGTTCTCCCAGAATGAGGGAGAAGATTATGACGAAACCTTTGCTCCGGTGGCTAGATATACTTCCATCAGAGCTATCATATCTCTTGCTGCTTCCATGGGATGGAACTTACATCAGATGGATGTAAAGACAACTTTCCCCAATGGAGCAATTGAAGAAGAAGTATATATTGAACAACCTCAAGGGTTTGAGGTACATTTCAGAGACACTCACATTTGCAGATTAAAGAAAGCTCTATATGGACTCAAGCAAGCTCCAAGGGCTTGGTATGCCAGAATGGACAGCTATCTAACGAGACTTGGTTTCTCCAAGAGTCATGCAGATCCAAACATTTACTACAAAGTCGTGGAAAATGCACATGTAATTCTATTACTATATGTTGACGATCTATTCATAACAGGTGAAGAGTCTCTCATCATCCAGTGCAAGAAGGAATTAGCTTCTGAATTTGATATGAAAGATCTCATGCAGTATTACTTGGGACTAGAAGTTTGGCAGAAGCGTGGTGAAGTATTCCTTGGATAAGGAAAGTATGCAATAAAGATCCTTCAAAAGTTTGGAATGATGGATTGTAAGTCCATGGACACTCCTATGAATACGGATATAAGAAAAGTGAAAGATCCAGATTCTGATTCAGTAGATCTATCTCTATATCGACAACTAATTGGGTCATTGATGTATTTGGTAAATACTCGACCAGACATTTGCTTTGCCGTAAATACACTAAGCCAGTTCCAGGTGGAACCAAGACATGAGCATTTGATAGCTGCAAAGCATGTCTTAAGATATATTCGTGGAACATTAAACTATGGCTTGAGATATACCGCATTTTGTGACATACAACTTCATGGATTCACATACTCTGATTGGGCAGGAAGTGCAGAAGATAGAAAGAGCACTTCAGGTATGTGTTTCAGCTTGGGTTCCGCTATGATATCTTGGAGCAGCAGGAAACATAAGTCTGTCGCACTCAACACAGCAAGAGCAGAGTATATCGCAGCATGTGAAGCATGCACAGAAGCAATATGGCTAAGGAAGTTAATTTTTGATTTATTTGATCAGATTCCAGAATCGAGCATAATACATTGTGATAATCAGAGTTTTATAAGATTATCAGAACATCTCGTGTTTCATGAAAGGTCAAAACACATTAAGATCAAATACTACTTTATTCAAGATAAAGTCCAGGAAGGAGAGGTAAAGCTCGAGTATATCCCCACAGATGAGCAGACAACAGACATCCTGACAAAACCTCTATCTAGAATAAAGTTTGCATATTTCTGAAAGAAGATGGGGATCGTTGAAATAACTCCCTTAGTTGAAAGGGAAGAAATGACTCTCCAGGTTGGGAGGGAGCACTGAAAATATTATTGAAGACATTTATTTTTGAGATTGAAAAATAGTCGAGCTTGGGTAGATTCTTTCCTGTTTGGAAAGTGGATTGAGATTTCTGACTGACAGCGATTTCCCATTGTGGTTAACATGGGAAATGGTCCAGATTGTTGATGTATCATAGACAACAACTTCCCATTGTGGTTAACATGGGGAGTGGTCTAGGGCAGTCTCTCTTCTTGAGGGTTACTCAAGAAGACTGGCCCGCCTCGTCGGACAACGATTTCTCATCGTGGTTAACATGAGGAATGGTCCGTTTTGGAGGTTGATACAAGATAGTCTTTTCCTCTTGTGGTTAACAGAGGAAATGGTCCGGACAGTCATTCCTTAGGGTGTATTCATTCTCTCCAGGCTGCACTTTGTTTAGTGTCGGAGGAATGGTCCAGGCTCAACAATCAGGAATAGGCATTCCTTAGGGTAGATTCATTCTCTCCAGGTTACACTTTGTTTAGTGTCGGAGGAATGGCCCAGGGTGAGGAATGGTCCAGGCTCAGAAATTAGAACAATCATTCTTCCTTGTTTGAGAAGACCCATCGTTGATGTTCTATACTGAGGGCAGATATTCTTTCAGATCTCACAGATGTGAGTGAAAGATTGGCCCAGATGATTCAATTTATTTTTAACAATATTTACTGTGCAGATTGTCATCAGATGATTGTTATGGAGACTGTCTGTCTCAAGACAATAGAGATATGCTACTGTGGTGGATATGTTCCACTGTTTTTGACTATGTGTCACGGTTTGAGTAGTTGTGTACTACCTTGGATAAAACACTGTTGTGTTCTATCAATTGATATTGTACTAGTTGTCATGGAGAATATCCAGTTGGATAATAATGACGGTGCTCGTGATACTACCAGTGTTAATGTTTATGCCATTATTATAGTTCTTTGCATTTCAGTAGATAAGAGCATCATAAGAACAAGATCACTGAGAAATACACATTCACAAGAGACACGACATTTATCCTGGGAAACCCTCTAAGGGAAGAAAACCTAGCAAAAACTTCCTTATCATAAATTGCCAATACAATGTTCAAGAGATAACTCAAACCAATACAGATAGTCCTCCCCAAAAGATGCGCCACTTTTCTTCTCCTCTCTCCAACTGGTAATTGTAGCTTGCCTCATAAGAGAATGAGCAAGTGAGTTGTGTGTTAGAAGTGAAGCGCTAGCCTTCTATATATACAAGACTGGCACGTGTGAAAGGGTTTCACTGGCAGGGCTGACCTCTCACTCTGGGTGGGTAAACCCACCTTTAATTAATTTTGGGTCTTCAATAATAACTGCTGGGGCCGACTTCTTATTCTGCCCTTTATAATTGTCCGATGACCAATTCGCAAAAGGGGATTTGGTCCTTATACAATTACCGACATGATTAATCCACAATGGGGATTAATCCTAATAATAAAATAACAATAATAATAAGAATGCTCTTCGCAGTTACATTATTTCAACAACCAGTTGAATGGTTTGTTTGTGCTCAAGACCATACCTCCCTAGCTAGGAGGGAGTGTTAATATTATGGTAGCTTCGGGAGGTATGAACCTCTATTGTGACCTTTGACAAGATTAGAATGTTCCGGAAGGAAGCAAAGAAATGAAGGAAACCCTAGACTAGATGTCGGCTGAAGAAATATAATTAATATGAATTAATTAGTACCTAGAAGGAGAAGTCGGCCCAGGCAAGCCTGCCAAAAATACTATAAATACAGGGCGCCAATCTCTCATTTGTCACATTCTCAGAATTGCATAAGTCACTTGTGCGCACTGCAGTTTGGCAGTTTTGTGCGCAAGTTTTGGGGAAGGTGTTGCGCCAGTTTCTGGGTTGGACTATCTAATCAGCTTTGGTTACTTTCTTGCTTGGTGCATTAGCCTTTCTTGGCTATTGATTGCTACCGGGATTCTTCTCTTTGTCAAGGTCAAGGTGCTCGGAGGGTGGCTTCGGGCTATGGTTGGGTGACAAGGGTATTGTCAATGGTAAAATGAGCACAATCCTTCATATTCTAACACCTAATAGGCTAGCTTGTGATGAGACCCCCTATCCTCTGACTAGGTCTTGTTTTATTATTTTTTCGGGTCCCTCTTGTTTCTTGCTGAGAAGCCTTTTATTGCTTTCTCGAGGATCCCTGGGCGAAGCATCTCGAGGTTTTATTCTTAGGTTCTTATCTTTTACCAGCTTGCTTTTACTTTATGGGCCTTTAGCCCCTTCTTCCCACGAGGTAAGGTGCAGTCTTGAAAGTAGGTCAACCAATGCTCGGACAAGGGGAATGGGATAAATGAGCGGGAAATAAGATGAAACAGTGGTGCTATGATGGGGGTGGACGATGGATTTTCAGAAATCCCCCCAGTGGCAAACCAGAACCTACAGACACAGGCTTGCTAGGGCACCCTGTCAATCCCCCCAAACATGGTCAAGTGGGCAAATGTAAAATCCAAGCAGTTGTTAGAAATAAAAGGAATAAGATGCATATATTTAAAGGTTTCAATGATCAAAAGTGACACATACCATGATACCCGGACCAATTACCTCACAGAGCAAGAACCTTCTTTGATACAGGACCAAGCCGATGGTGATGGGTGTTGCTGCTATTGACAAGATAAAGGTGATGGAAGAAGAAAAAGGTGGGCCCTCCAGGGCCATGCTCAGGTCAATCCTTCTCTCGGTAATCCATGTCTGGGACTTGTGGGCCTCGAGACATGATCTCCTAGTTATCCCTGAAAAGTGGGGATAACACATACCATCGGGAGGTTGGCTAGAGTTTTTTGGTTTTGAGGAGACATATGTAGAGCATGTATGGTGGGATGTCATGGAGATAGGTTCAAAACCTATTGTGGAATGAGTGATTGATTCCAAGCTTGCAGATGGGAGTGTTGAAGAGAAATGGGATAGGGTTGTAGGATTCTCTTAGAAAGAGGGAGTTGACGACCTTGATGAGATTCCTTCTCTAGTTATCGAAGGATTCTCTTGGAAAGAGGGACTTGACCTTGTTGAGTGTGTTGCTTCAGTTGCTGGAGGTTTTGGGATGCACGAGCAAGATAATTATGTTTATAATATGTTGGAACTTGGAGGCCCTATGTGGGTAGTTGCTTACACCATGGGCTTGGTATTTTAGGATGGATGAGATTTGTGTAGGCTTTTATCTTTGTGAGTTTTATAGATCGAATCCACATGTCTTGGTCTTATCTTTGTGAGCATGCTCCTTGCTTTTTCCATCAACGTCTTCTTCATCCTTTCTGCAATTCCATTTTGCTGAGGTGTGTATGGAGTAGTCTTTTGCCATGCTATACCACACTTTTTACAGAATTCCCCAAATTCATTCCCGCATAATTCTGCATCATTATCCGTCCTTAACATCTTAATTTTCTTCTCTGTCTGGTTTTCCACAAGAGCCTTAAACTTTAAATTTGTCAAAGACTTCAGATTTTTTCTTGAGGAAATAAATCCATGTATTCCTCGAGAAGTCATCTATGAATGAGACATAGTACACAGATTTACTCAGTGATAGAATTGACACGGGTTCAAACACATCATTGTGCACCAACTGTAATACTCCCCCTGCCCTCATAGCACCATAGTGGAATATTACCCGATTTTGCTTTCCATATAAGCAATGTTCATAGAAATCAAAATCCAGAGAGAAATTGGGCATACCTTCAACCATACCCTTACCGTGTAGTACTCGAAGGCCCTTCTCTCTGATGTCCCAGTCTTTGATGCCACACCATAGTCTTTTCTCTAGAGATTGTAGGAGTTTTTTCTTCTTCAACTCCAATCTCAGTAACAATGTAACTGTTGCACCCGTCATTAATAGTGACCCCCAACAGCTTATACAGAGTTCCAATTTGAACCCCCATTGCTCCTCTAACCATCCTGCAGGTTTGTTTTTCAAACACTGTTTTTACACCTGCATCGTCCATTATTTACAAAAATCAAATTTCTGGCCAATCTTGGGATGTGCAAAACACCAAGGAGTGTTCTAATCCTAGCATCCATGAACTTCAACTTGACTATTCGTTGTTCTACGATTTTGGTTGTCGAGTCATGTCCTAGAAAAACATCACTACCATCATATCTTTCATATTCACAAAACCACTCCTTGTGAGGAGTCATATGAAAGGATGCACCTGAGTTGACCAGCCAAGCCTCATGATCTACGTGTGTACTTGAAGAAGTCAAGTACGCTCCCCCTCCTTCATCTGAGGAGGTTTTTGTTTCTGTAGAAAGATCATCATCAGATCCCTTCCCTCTGTCAACACTTTTGGATCTACAGTGTTTCTTGTAATGCCCTTCTTTTCCTGTAATTGTGAAAATGTTTATCTGATGACTACTATTTATTTTTTTGAAGGTAACTGCAAAAAGGCTAGCAAGATCAAAATATATAAATTTAATAAATTCAAAGTTATCTTGACCATGCATGTTTGTATTAGGTAGTCTACCACATTTGACAATATACTTTTATCAAATCTGCAGACAGCTGTCATATCAGGAATATCTGCTGCGCCATGGCTTGTCAAACCTCTTTATGGATTTATCAGGTAGATCAAATTCAAAAAGTGCCTCCTGCCCTGTAATTTTTGGTTATATGTAATTTGGATTTTTGATGTTGGGTGTGTCTTTAACAGTTCTTGAAATGATGCAGCGACTCTTTCCCACTGTTTGGTTATCGAAGGAGATCGTATCTTATCTTAGCTGGACTCTTAGGAGCTTTTTCTTGGGGTTTAATGGCTACCTTTGTTGATGACAAGTTTGGAGCTGCAGTTTCTATTCTTCTTGGTTCTTTGTCAGTTGCCTTTTCAGATGTTGTAAGTAATGGATTTAAGCAGTAAAAATTTATGTTTTCCCTTTTTTTTACCTGTCTGTGTGAAAATTCTGATTGATCTTCTCAATGCCATATCTTAGGTTAGTTTTGTGAGTTTGTTTAATTGTTGTTTTCTAATTAGAATTCATAGACATGCATATAATTCCCATTTTATATCTTTATTAATTTTCCTGTGCTGTTTAATGGCTTTTTGCAGGTGGTAGATTCAATGGTAGTAGAAAGAGCTCGTGGGGAGTCACAGGACATCTCAGGATCTCTTCAGTCCTTATGCTGGGGTTCATCAGCAGTTGGGGGCATCGTGAGTGCTTACTTCAGTGGCTCTCTTGTGGAAGCATATGGTGTAAGGTAGAATTTTTAAATCAATGAATATTTTGTTGGGGGAAAATTTCTCATGGAATTGTTCATGTATGTAAGTATAATTTCAAGAAAAAATCCTTATGTATCCATAAAGGAAAGGGCACTTTACAGATGTATGCATATTCAGTCGATCTTAGAATCAATATCTTAAACATCAGAAGAGATTTTGCAGGTTTGTTTTTGGCGTGACGGCATTTATGCCCCTGATGACTTCTGCAGTGTCTGTTCTTGTCCATGAACAGCCCTTTTCCAGTTCGATGCTATTCACAGGACCTGATAATACTAGAAGCACTTTGGGAGTATT
>JASDQU010216975.1:3870-17332 GCA_032191745.1 Picea mariana | reverse complement strand
GAAAATAGAATATGTTAGGGTCCTAACCTCCCTAACCCATCAAGAAGATAGAATAATATGGTTTATTTGTAATAAAGGCCAACAATAGTAAATAAGGCCTATGGAATAATGTGAACATGTTTGGTGTAAGAAGAATTAATTTAAGGTTCAATTTATAGAAATATCTTCCTCTAGATTGTTCTCTAGAAGAATTAAATAGTATAAATAGGAGAAGAAATCATGGAATATTTTTTTATTGAAAATGTTTTTTGTTTGAGCTTTGATCTGCTAAAGGTTTTCCCCTCAAAGAGGAAAGTGAGGTTGGGGTTCTATATAATAAAGTGTCATTGTTCTCTATATTTTATTCTTTCTGCTGATACTTGTGTAACAATTCTTCTTTCTCTTTGTATAATACATTTGGTACCTTATAGGATATGGCCTCCAAATAAAATCATGGATGGATAATGACAGTATCAAGAGGACATAATGAGAGATTTCATAATCATGTGGGAAACACAAGAATTATCCACCTCTCTAATTAATCTTGCGGTTTTTAAATTAACACTAGAGGAATCTCTAGTCAATTGGGTTTATCTCAAGTGGTTTGTGTTGATGGGTGTTTTCCCCCCAACCCAAGTTCAATTCCCTCAAAGGACATGTGGAGCTCTTAAATGAGGACACTATCGAAAAAGCCACGACTTTCTACAAAATTTGGTTTACCCGGGTTACCATCCTGAAACTGAGTGGAAGTGCCCGATCCTTGGAAACATTGATCAAAAATTAAATTTAATTCGTAAATTTATAAACATGTCACACCCTCATTAAACAATATTATTTTAGATAAACAAAAAAGAAAAAAAAATGAAATAACCATTTTATCTATCAAACATAATTAATCAATGTCCTCATAAATCAATAGTATATAGAATAGTAAATTTTGACATCTTAAATTACTATACCATAAATCCAATCATATACCTTTAACCCTAAATCTAAATATTTCCATGCACAACAACCCCATTGAACAAAATTTTGATAACCAAGTGCACTTGGTCTTCAAAAAAGATAAATATGATCTTTTTTTAAATGATTTGAATAATTAACTAAATATCATATTAAATAAGGACAGCATTGAATAACTCTATCATAATTTTATGAAAACCATCTTTACTTTTGATGAAGATGACACCAAAGACCCTGCCTCGACAGGTCCTGTGCCTGACCTCCCGGTCTAAGGATCGTTCAATAACTTCCCTGAGCTGAAGTGGCTCTTTCGATTCCCTGCTGGAATTGCAAATTTCTGATGCACAGGTCCTTCTTCTACCCTCACGGTCTTTTGCACACGACCATGAATTTTGGGTTTCATGTTTCAGAACCCATAGTGTTTCGATGTCAAAAACTCTGACCTCATGATCTTTTGATCACCGAAATGCCGAAATGCGAAAAAGGATTTAATCATCAACTAGCCCCCTGGGCTATGCCTTGGTCCATGTGACCATTTTTCATATGACCGAAGTCCTATGTCCTTCGGGAATTATCAATACGAGAGCCTAAACTCTTGTTGACGGGACTCTCGAAATCTCAATTTTCGATATCCCGATGGACTCTTCCTTTCGGCAATTTCCCCAAAATCCTAGATTGTTGCCACGTGTCCTCCCTGAGATGGACGGTCCTCGTCGTTTTGCGATTTCGTGACTTGCAACCCCCTGTGACACAATCCCCTGTCAACTCAAATCCCTAGTATCCAAAATACCGACAGACTCTTGATCTCCGCCACGTGTCCCCATGGATGGACGGTCTAGATTGTTTTAGGACTTCGCCACTCGCGAAGTCGAAATGCTCACCTCTATGAGTCCCGGTGTTCGAACCCCTGAAATGGGTGATCTCATGACACATGTCCTCCATAATCGGATGGCTATGATCTATTTCGTTATTTCGAGACTTCCACCATGGAGTGTCCCAATCTCTCGTCCTCGAGACCTCCGAAATCCCGAAGACTAAAATCCTGATAGCTCAACTATTTCGGGAATTTCCTCCTCTGTTGTTCATGAAGGCTTAACGCTCATGCATCTCCTGACAGATCCAATGACTGTCGAGTATTCTGACTAAGATCTGATGGTTCAGATCTTCCTCCTACTCTACATCTCTCCTGCTACTCTCTAACTCGTGGAAACTTAAACGGTCCAGATATCATCGGCTGATCCGACGACAACTGTGCTCCCTCCTAATCTTGTGCGAGCTCTTCATCTTTGAGTCTCTCCTGCATTCTCAATGAAGTTGTCCCTCCTGAGATTTTGTTCTTGAATCCTCAAAGGATTCCTCGACTTTTTCATTCCTTGCAGAGTCTTCGCACCCAAAGTGTTGTCTCTTCTGATCTTTCCCATTACTCAGATCTCTTAAGGGATTTTACCATTCTTCCTTCTTCTGCAAATGGAGAAATATGATGCCCTGCTGGCACTCCTTCACTCAAGCAACCTCTTGCTGAGTCCACAGTGTGTTCAACAACCCTGTGCATATGCTCAATTCCCACTTGGCAGAGCTCTACATAACTCACAACAGAGTTCTTCTGTGCACTCTGTCCCTGTGCTCAATGCCCTCCTGGCAGAGCCTTACATAACTCCTCAGAGATTCTGTCTGCAACTGTGTCTTCCCTACACAACCCTACCTCCAAGGTGTTCAGAAACCTTGAGATCTTCCTCTGAGCCAATGATTTCAGCTACTGTGCCCTCCTGGCATGCCTTTGTCTGAACCCGCAGAATTTAGAAATGCACTCTCTATGCATGGCTATCAGAACCCACAGCACTCTATCACACCCTCTTGGTGTGAAGCCTCAAAGACCTCTAACCCTGAAATCAAACAACCCCTGCAAATGCATACCTAACATACATCTACAGCATATAAAGAACACACATAGACATTCATTCAACACAGAAATACTTGCAGGAGAAACTGCTTCTCTTTGTATTAATAAAATGCCTCTTTACAAAGGTGTTCTAAGCGCAGACTGTAACAAAGTCTCAACTCCTTCTCCACTCTCTTTTTCTCTCTGTTCTCTCTCACAATACAAAGAATATCTCTCAATCTTTTACATGAGGGGTCACTTTGAGCTCTTACCTCCAAACTCACCTACCCTATTCAATTACATTGAATGGGTTGCCTAGTCCAGAATCAGATCTAGATCTCAGGCTTACAAAATATTCAAGGCTATCTACCCTAATGCCTACGCAAAGGCATAGCTCCATGGCTCAACAGCCTACAACATTAATTACATTCAATTTTCAAATTTTGAAATGAGAGTTGTGCCTCTCTTCATTGAATGCGTGCACTGATGTGGGCTGACTAGTTGGCTGGCTGACATGGAGAGATGCTCCTGCATCAACTTTCGTTAATGAGTTATCTATTGAGGTTTCATGTAAAATGCAAAATAGAATTACCAGGTCTTTGCATGATAAAGAGTTTAATATTTCTAGAAAATTTGTTAGGGATTCTTTTACTCGGTCCTTAAAATATGACAGGACAAATATATGAAAATCCCTAATTAAAAGAAAAAAAAGGTATGATATAGATTGAAAGAAATAGAATATTTTGCACCTATCTAAGTTAGATCCTAATAAATTCTAGAGGAAAATTTGTATTCACAAAACTAATAAAAGAAATATGATTCCCTTGAGGGACTCAAATTTGTACCTTAAAAGTCCTTATGATCCCTTGATGTCATGGAGGACAACATTCAAACCATTTATACAAAGAAATAATTTTTTGTATACAAGATATATAATTTTTGGTTGGAGGCTTCTAAAATTTAAATCTAAGGGAGTCAAAGGCTACGAAGAATAAATATTAAAATTTTGAGGGCTTGTCCTTGTCGCTCAAATCCACAAGCTCTTCAATTTTGCATTCAAGCAGGGATTCCATATACCCTCAAATCAAATCCTTTTTATACCTATTTTTAAAAGTGGGGATAATCACAATCCATCCAATTAAAGGACCATTATTATTTTCCCCCATTTTTCCAATTTATATAGAAATATTTTGGAAAATAAGGTCATCATATGGCATAAATCCATATAAAAAAGGTAAAATGCCAAGATAGATTAGAAACTATCTTTTAACTATGAACAACATAGTTAAATTGATGATCATTGTGAAGGACTGGCACAATTATAAAACAGATATCCTATGTTGTTTTGTTGGAACTATAAAATGTTTTGGCTTAGTGCCTAGGATTAACCTTTTCAATAAACAATATGCTAACCTTTCCTTTATAATTGAAAGCTACGGTGATAAGGTTGTATTAGAACATTATTTTCAAGTTCTGAAACATTTTGGGTTCGTCAAAACAAATTAATTGTAATATAAGATCTAAGTAAGGTTTCCCCCTGTCCTCTACCCTTTTTGGCATATACATTGACAAGTTATAGGGTTATTTCCAAGAAGTAGGATGTGTTGGATCTACTCTAGACAGTATAATAATCATCCTTTTTATTTGAGTTGATGATAATTTTCTTATGGTGATGCCTCTCTATGTTATTGACAAGAAACCAAAAATTCACAAGGATTTCTATTCTAGCATGGGTATGACTATTATAAATTAAAAAATGAAGATTATGATAATCAAATCCAAAATGATAACTTATGTTAATTTCTTGTATGATAAAAATAGGTTGTAGGATGTAACTTCATACAAATATCTCAAAATCAATATTGAGCAGAAGGTCAAATCAAACTATAGCATAGAGAGAAGGAAATGGAGGGTTTAGAGCTTATCATGGACTTGAAAAAAATTGTAAGCCGATAGACATTTGGATATGGGATAATAAGAAACTCTTCTTCTAAAATATCATCAATGTTTTTTATATTATATGGTTTTGAGTTTTGGGGTTGCAAAAGATCTAGAAAGTTGTTGATAATGATAGATAAAATACGAATGTTCAAGGTATAACTTATAATCTAAAAATAAAACACAATACACTCTACCTTATACTCATAGAAGAGAATATTTATGCCATTGGGAGAATGAATTTTAATAGATACCTAATGTACATAAACAAGATAAACAACATGTCAGACACAAGGCTTCCTAATATTGCTTGAAAATTGAGTCAAAACCACCTATGACTTTAGTGGGTTAGGCATAAAGATGTCAATTCTCGTATATCTCATTGAGAGTAAAGGAAAAGACTCTATACAATAGAAATAATATTAAGATATTATTCAATCTAAATTTAAGAAGAAATTGTGGAGAGATGGAGAATTAGAGGATAAAAGAAAATTAAGATAGTATAAGGAGGTGATAAATCCTAATATAGAAAATCAAGTGTGTCTCTCTTTTGACTAGCCTAAAGAAGAACATCAATATTTCTCAAATAAGAATAAATCCCACGAGATCCATAGTGAAACAAGGCATTGGAAAAATCATAAAACATTGTGGGTTGAAAGAATTTGTCATCTTTGTGAAACTAAGATGTTTTAATATGAAAAACACTTGCTCTTAGAATGTCCTTTGTACACCCACATTAAATCACAATTTGAAAATAATAATTACAATAATACCTTCCTAACCTTTTAACTCATCAAAACTATGGTGAATGAGAAATAATTAAGGATGATTCTCTTAAAGAATTGAATCTAATTTTGAGAACATAAATAAAATTCTAAATAAAAGAAAGTAATTTTCTTACCTTTATTAAGTTACGATACAAAAAAATTTGGTCTTAGTGGACATTAAGCATTATCATCATTGTGGGGAAATTTATATGTATAAATTCTAGACATTAAATCATCAACTTGGGGGCTCGTAAGCTTTAAGGTGTAGGAAGAGGAAATGCAAGGTCAAGCCTACTCTAATGGGAAATATATGACTGCATTGGGCCAATAGTAGCAAGGCTTCTTCAAGAGTGTCGATGTTATTCTTTAACCCACTCTAATGATCAATCATTCAATGGATTCAAAAGAGGAGTTTTGTTGATTTGGTGTTTTGACCGTTTTTCCGATGCCCAAATCTCTTTTGCATATGGAAGTTATACGCTCTATGCTTTTATTTTTCTCTTTTTAAAGGTATTATCAGGTTTTGTGCATCAATTCTCCATGGAAAAACATGGGGTATGTGTAATCGTTGTTTTGTAATGATTTTATGTTAATTTATCTTCAATTAGGTTATTATGATTTCCTAACATTTCTCGTTTGCTTGCAATAGGCCAAAAACATGTTCTGGCCTTCCATCCAGTCCTTCGTCCAATCCTCCATCCAGGCCTGCATCCAATCCTCGATCTAGCACTAAGAGCATAATGTAGTTAGTGGTTACCATATCGATGAGCTTCTATAGGCAAATCAAAGTCATAGGTTGTGTGCCTACTCATGCCCTGTAGCTATGGAACTCATCGCATTCAAATTTGAGCAGTTGCATCGACCATTATTTTTAGCACATGAGGTTGTTGGAGGAGATGCATTATGTTGATAAAACTTAATGAATTTCTATTCTTAGAGAGCCTTGCCCCTTTCATTGGTTGACCTCTCAAGCTGTGTACAAACTCTATAAATACTTGTTGGTTTGTGCCACCAAAAACATTATTTTTATATATACATACAAACATTATCTTGGATTTTCCTGTAAACTCTATTTTGGTGATTAATATCAATGCTATGCTAATTCAGTGACTGTGTTTTTACATTGAAGTAATGCCATGACTTTTTTGGGGGGCCACCAGTGGTCTAGGTATCTTGTGCATATCAGTGTATATTTATATTTTCGCATTTGGCTTTCATAACTTGCAAATTCTGAGTTACTTTTTTAAATCGTATCACTGAATATATCGTTTCTGACTTGCAGATCACTTCCTAGATTTTATGTGTATCATAGAGAATTTATAGTCATCCATACTTGTTTATATTATGATACCTAACACCTTGTTATGCAATTTTCAATTCATTTGTTTATAAGTTGTTTAACTATGACATCATAGATCTCTATTTTTGTTCATAAAAATGTAAATCATTCCACAATTTGGTTCGTTAATCAATTTTTCTCTGAGACACATCTACTTTATTAAATTAGGTCAGTTACTTCTTGTATATTTACATGAACTGTTCGCTTTATTTTCAGCATTAGAATGCTAGGATCAAAAGTGATTTTTAGTTATATCTTGTAGTCTTGCATGAATTATCAATTATGTACAAAACATTTTCCAATATAAATGTGATAGAACAAGTGATTGATTTTGAATCTCTTTTGTACAATGTTTGTAGACCATATGGATTATAATAACATCTAATGTTTTTTTATAATGGCAAATCTTTCTATAGACTGCCTTATCCATACTCTGCATTTCTCTGTAGAAGTTAGCATCAAGTTCATTCCATTTGAATTATCAGTATTGATTAGATGCCATCGTGATGTAATTCGCCACCGTAGACACAATCATCAAATTTAAATATTGTCACAACACTTTTTCTTTCAGTTAGGTATATTATTGTAAAGATAAGGTTTATTTCTTGTAAGATAAAAGTAATTATGAGTTTTTGAAGACATGATTTAAGAATAGAGTTCACTTTGAAGAATTGATTTTGAAACATTGCTTACTTATCCACACGCTACTTGTTCTTTTAGAGAGTTTCTTACTTAGATGAATTGTTTATAGTTGAAGATTGCTTCTGAAAAATTGATTCACTTAGATTAATAAGTTTATTGTTTCAAGGATTGCTCTATACATCTAAATTCAACTATATTGTTCAGATACATTGTAACTTATTTAGAATATGTTAAATCATCTTTTAAAGTAGAATTGTAAATTGAAAAAGAGTGTTGATCCCTAGGATAAACCATCCTCTTGGATAGTTAATATTTTCGTTAGATTTTATTTATTCCTTGACTCATACTGTGTCACAACTATAATTCTACTTACCCTGGTTGATAGTTTAATTGAGGGAAATTAGTACATACATTTTACCCATGACTTTTAGCATTGTTGTCGTGGAGTTGTCCAAAGGCAGAAAACAATTAGGAAGTAGATTATTTATGAGCATTAATACTAGTTTGGTGGCAGTGGAACTTTAAAATGAGGTAAGAACCTGCGCATATGTTATAACAGGTTCCCCCAAACCCAATTATATTTTTCCTTTTTCTACTGCTTTCATGAAGAAATCTAGGGACTCAAAGGGTAGATATATCAAAACCAAACCAAAACTTCCGATCAAGGTTCCTTTTAACATTTTTGGAGGAAGGAATACTCCATCCATAAACTCCATAGAACAGTACCACAAAGTTCATGTAGGGTATAGCTCAACCCAAAAAGTTAAAAGAGTCGCAGAAGAGATCAAAACTTGGGAAACCAAATAGAAGAAAATTGAGACATCAACAATAGTAGGACAAGAGTAAATACCACTCGAACCTTCATCAGAGCTAGCTAACAAAACCTTTTCCTTTTCACCACCATCAGGGGATTCTAACTTTGTAGATATCATTGACCCTGAACAAGTGAACACCCTCTTTGGAATTTCAGCAAATATAGTTGCATCCCAAGTTGAAACAACAACTTTGGAACCAATAGTTTCAAAAGGCTTAAGTAAAGTCCCAAACATCCAAATAGTAGATAAATCTTCCTATCGAAGGAATATCCTTCCTGAAAAAGAACCTTGGGACACTTTCTTATCTTCAACGATAAAACCATTAAGGTATTATCTCTTTGGGAATTAGATTTGTATGGATGATCAGGAGGATCACAACCATGTGAGACATGATGAGGGAGAAGAAGTTGGAAACCAAACAGAAACCACTTTTGGGTTTCCAATTTTGGATACCACATAAAACGTTAACATGAAGAACATGCCACTCCTTGCACTACCCAACTTTTATGGTAAGAGAAGTGACGACCCAGATACCTTGTTGTTTTATTTTGACATATTGTGTAGAAGTTATAACTACTTGCAAGATGCTAAAAAATTAAAACTTTTTCCTGCCACTCTCAAGGATTCTGCACTTAGATGGTTTATGGGATTAGGAGAGTCTAGTATTATATCTTGGGAATATATTAAGACTATATTTCTTATGAAATACCAATACTATTGGAAATATAAGGATTCTTGTAATGATATTTTTAAAATTGAATAACTTATAATTCAAAAAAATTGAAATATGAGGATTCTCGTAATTTTTTTGAATTATAAGAAAAACTTCTTGACATATGTTATTTCTCCTGTTCCATTACATGAGATTCAACTAGGGTTGGGGAAAGTTCAGGATAAATAGATGCCTTCAATAATCATCTAGGAAGAAGAATAAGATGAAACTCCCGACCAACCCATGGATGACACTAAGTGGGAAGATGTTATTATTCCCTAAGACTAGGAACAAAAGCTTACCCAAAGTGAATCTTCACAAATTACAAAATCCGCTCCTTATCCAGAGTGATTAGCAATTGAGAAACCAACGATTCAACTAGAATTTGACATTATAAATTAATTGAAGAATATCTGTGTCAAAATTTCCTTTTTACAAGGAATAAAGGACATTCCAATTTACAATGAGGTGATAAAGGAATTGTGTATCAAGAAACCAGGTAGGAAACAAAAATATGCTCCAATAGTACATTTGATAGGAGAATTGTCTGAATACATATCAGAGCAACCTAGGGAATCTCGTATTAAGGATAACCATTAATAAGTTTCCCATTGGAAATACTCTCATAGACCTAGGGGAAACTACTAATGTTATTACTATTACTACCTTAGAGTAATTGCAGTTGAAACACTTCCTTATACCTACCCCAACTATTTTGGATTTAGCAGATAAGACAAAAGTTATGATTGAAGAAATGTTGGATGATATCATATCCACATTAGAATCATGGGAATATCCAGTAGACTTCCTTGTCATTCATTTTAAGGATCCTACTAAAGGGCATCCCGCTATCTTGGGAAGACCTTGGTTGGCCACAACAAATACATTTATTGGTTGTAGATAAGGTGAAATGAATATCTCTAATGGACTTTCTATAAAGAAACTTACCATATAACCACCAACACAACCTGTTATAGAGAATCTATGGTGGCTTGAATGTCCATATGAGAATGGGAGCTGGGAAGAACCTATGTTTCTTAGTGATCATTCCTAGGTACTTCAGGAGAAAACAACAAAGAATGTACTAAATCAATTTATTTCTGCAATCACATGTGTTGATTTTCATCAATATTTTCCCCAATTTGAGTATATGTTTGGTGAAGAATTTCAAGAACAGTTGGACCCATCAACTTTGTATTCAAAATCTTTTATCTTTGAGATAGATGAATCTGCGATATATTATACCATGCCTTATGAGATTAGTCTTGGGAAATTCCTACATATAAATTTCGAACTAGATGCAGGTCAACAAGAACAATTAGTGAATTTCCTTAGTGACCCATCATGAGCATTCTCCTGGGAATATACGGATATGAAAGGTATTCACCTCGAAACATGCATTCATCACATATATACCCAGGAAGATGTAACATATGTTAGGAAACCTCATAGAAGGATGAATGTGACACTAAAAGATATAGTACAGGAGGAAATAAAGAAACTATTGAATGTCATTTTTATTTATCCAATCTCTAACAACAAATGGGTATCCCCTTTTGTAGTGGTTCCAAAGAATGTAACCAGAAAATGGAGAATTTTTGTTGACTTCCAAGAAATTAATAAGGCCACTCTTAAGGATTATTTTCCTCTTCCCTTCATTGACCAAGTCTTGGATACATTGTCAAGGAAGCGATACTTTTCTTTCCTGGATGGATATAGTGGATACAACCAAATTCTCATAGCACCTGAGGATCAGGACAAGACTACTTTCACTTGTCATTATGGAAACTATGCCTATAGGGTCTTCCCATTTGGTTAGTGTAACTCTCTTGCCACATTCCAATGAGTAGTATTAGGGATATTTGTTGACCTCATTCAGTACTGTGTGGAAGTGCATATGGACAATTTTACAGTATATGGTAATACTCTTCAGGAAGCCCTAAATAATATGAAGAAAGTTCTTATTAGATGTCAAGAAATGAATTTATCCTTAAGTCATGAGAAGTGTAAAATGTTATGGACTGAAGGAGTAGTCTTAGGGAATCATGTTTCATCTAAAGGGATTAAATTTGATCCTGCTAATATTGAGGTAATCGTCAAAATTCCACCTCCAAAGACTCAAAAAGAGGGAAGAATTTTATTGGATATGTAAGATACTATCGACGATTTATTGAGAATTTAACAAATATTTTTGCACCAATGTTTGGATTGCTTACAAAAGATGTTTATTTTCTTTGGACTAACCATTGTCAAACTGCCTTTGAAACTCTAAAATCCAAATTATTTTTGGCCCCGGTTCTTAGCCGACACAATTGGGCCCTTCCATTTCATATATCAACTAATGCCTCCGATATTGCAATAGGGGGAGTATTAGGGAAAAAATAAGGCCACCAATCCTATTCCATTTACTTTTTGAGTAAGAACTTGACCCCTGCTGAGATAAACTATACAGTCACCGAAAAAGAATTCTTCACAGTCATCCATGCCATCAACAAGTTTCGCCATTATATCACACAATATGAGTTATTTGTACATACAGATCACTCTTCCATTGGGTTTCTCATGAACAAACCTATTACAAATGCTTGAGTAACTGGGGGGATCCTTTTATTACAAGAGTTCAATATCAACATCCTTGACCGACGAGGAAAAGAGAACTTAGTAGATGAATTTTTCTCATGCATTAATCATGAGGGTGATGGTATTCCTGTTGATGATAGTTTTCCAGATGAGCATCTCTTTTCCATATCCATAAACAATCCATGGTTTGTAGACATGGAAAAATATTTGGCTACTAGAAAATTACCATCTCATTTATCACCTCATGAGAAGCATCGGATTATAACACAAAGTGCTAACTACTCCTGAGTTGGCCATGACATTTTTCGTACTGGACCAGACTTGATTATTCATAGATTTGTCTGGGAATATGAGATAGCATAAATCATATGAAGTTTTCATGATGGACCATGTGATGGACATTTTTCTGATAAACGTACAACATATAAGGTTTTACATTCATGTTACTATCGAGCTATCATTTTTAAGGATGTTGCCAAATATGAGAGAAGTTGCGATAGTTGTCAAAGGATAGGAAGAATCACATCAGCTGATTAAATTCACTTACATGCCTAGGTTATGATAAAACCTTTTGAGAAATCGGCCCTTGATTTTGTAGGACCAATTTCCCCATGTCTCTTAAGAAGAATTTTGTTCTTGTTTGCACACATTATGTCACCAGGCGGGTAGAGGCAAAAGCCTTCTTCAGGGCTACTAGAAAATTTGTTGTTGAGTTCATTTATGAAGATATTTTTACCTGCTTTGGTGTTCCTCATGATATTGTCACAAATCAGGGTACACAATTTACTTCTAAACTGATGAATAAATTAACAGAAAAATATGTGATAAAGAATCATAACTCCTCTCCGTACCACCCACAAGATAATGGCCAAGTAGAATCAATGAACAAAGTATTGGAAACAATCCTAACCAAAACTTTCCAATTACACCATAGATATTGGGATGATAGACTTCCAGAGGCTTTGTAGGCATATCATACCACATGGAGAAACACCACTGGACATACCCCATATGAACTAGTTTATGGAAAACAAGTACTCTTACCGATTGAATTCCAAGTAAGGACTTTTCGTATTGTTTCACAATTGGGATTAGAATTAGAGGAGGCCAAAAACAACAATCCCTACAATTGAAAGAATTGGATGAGATTAGACAAGATGTTATCCAAAGGATAATCTTAGTTCAAAACCAGATAAGAAAGTGGCATGATAAATTTATTAAAAAACAACAATTTCAACCTAGTGATTGGGATTTATTGTTTGATTCACGATTTAAAACTTTTAAAGAAAACTTTCCACTCGATGGTTCGGTCCTTATGAGGTATTTGTTGATTAAGGTTGGTTATCATTGATGTCAACACTTGAAGAAATCCCCATAGCACTAAGGTTGGGTAATGGACCCAAGATTGTTTGATGTAAAGATGACCCATTATTGTCTTGTCATGGTTGATAATAAGTAGAAATGGATGAACTCCAAAGTGGCCTCCTTATGGTGAAATCCATCATGGGAATATGCTTTGCAGATTGAGTTATCCTAGAAGGATGGTTAGAGAACCCATGCTTATTTTGGAATAATGAGATGAACTCCAGTGAATTTTTCATTGAAACTGTCCTAGATGGATATTTATTTTCATTCCATTTTCGGTGGTATGTGGAACGTCACATAACTCCTCATGGTTAGAGAGTTATGGACATGAGAAGTTGGAGAACCCAGGTTTGGGTAATGGACCCAAGTTTGTTTGATGGATAATGGTATGAGTTTTGATATATTTTTAGGTAAACAATTCTATATGGATATTACATGTCATTGCATTTATGGTGGTATGTGGAATGTCACATAACTGCTCAT
>JASDQU010216974.1:0-14609 GCA_032191745.1 Picea mariana | reverse complement strand
CTTAAATTAACCACTTTCCATAATTAGTAAGTTCTCCATTAAATTTATTATTTAAACAATTTATTTTTCATCCTCTTTGACTTATAGTACACTCATCACTTCAATTTATCATTTAAATAATTTCTTCTTTGTAAACACTTTGACTACTTTGACCTTTTGGGGCTTCTAGATGACTCATGAGGGTTCTCCAACATCACATGGCCATAACTCTCTAACCGTGAGGAGTTATGTGACGTTCCACATACCACCGAAAATGACATGACATGTACTATCCATATAGAATAGTTTTACCTACAAATATATCAAAAATCAGACCATTATCTATCAAACAAACTTGGGTCCATTACCCAAACCTTTGTGCTACTAGAATTCGCTACCGGACTTTCTTCAAGGGTTGACATCAATGACAACCAGCCCAATTAATAAACATACTTGAAACCTTGATCCATGGAGGAATTTTCCCCAAGTGTCCTTTTCCTGCACATGTATCCTTGCTCTAAGCATTAGTATGTTCCATGCGCTTGGAAATGGTATGCTTTCCTATGACACTCGTTCCTCCTTTGTAATGTAGAATTATTTTTTTCTTTTTCAAGATCTTAAAAAATTAAAAAAGACAAAAAATATCAAATATTCCAAAAAGAGGGGACGAGAAATATACATTCTTTTTTCGGCATCAAAGGTAGTCGCCCTTGGACAAAGCACATCCTTTCATTTGTTCGTCAAGAATTCGGATCTAGTATGAACTTAGGAATATTTCTCGCTACATAGATTTGTTTCCTCCTCCATTTGGTTACTCTTCCAAACATATGGAGAGTTTGTGTTGCCTCCTGTATCAAAAAATTATGTCAATGTCATGTTGCCTAAGTCTGTTCATCTTTCATGCTTTTTTCCAAGGGAAGTTTTACCCACCTGAGTTGGCCTTTCTTCAGTTTGTCTCTTTAATTTCATATGTCGGCCTTCCTAAGAGTCGATTCAATTCCAGATTCAAAATCGATGAAGTTCACTGCCTGATCATCGAGATCCTCATGTATTTTCCCGATGAGCTATCAAAGAACTCAGGGTAGTGAGTTATACACTCCCACTGGACTCCTACCTGAGTTTTGAATATCTTGAAGTTGTTGCTTGAGATATGAAGGCCTCACCTCCAACCACAGGCATTACTAGCTTCTTGAAGATACATACTATATATCTTCGATTGATTTTGAGATGTAGATCCATTATGTATTGCTCACGGATACACTTTATATAGTTATATGACATGGATCTGCAATGTATCTGATTGGCAACCATGATTTACTTCATCCTGAGCATGAGTATGCCATCCTCGGTGAGACAATTGTTGTTTTCATATGGCACCTCCGGAACTTTGGTCCCGGGCTCACTAAATTTTATACATTGGTGAAGATGTTGTAATGTATTTTGGCCATCAGTTTCTCTTCTAACCTCACACATTAGGGGGCATATGTTATAGCCCTAAAATTCCCTATTCATGCATACATGGCCTTGGCCCTCTTACTTGCATATTTTTCCGAAGCACTACTGAGGATATCTCCTTAAAAAAAAACATTTTTTAGAGCATGTACATGCCCTACACCACTACATCCTGTGTACATACTCTCGATCCACACTAAATAGCTTGCGTATTCTTGCAAAAGTTGCAAAAATTAAAAAATTGTAAGGAATTCAATGAAATTTGTGGGCTATTGGAGGTTTCCCAACCAATTCACCTTATATGGCCCATCCCCCAACTGAATAACCATCATTTTGTAATATAAAGGAGGTGTTGGGGTCTCATTTCTAGAAAACACATAATAACAGTGAAACTTTGCCCATTTCACTTCCCTTCCTTGCCCAAGCATTTTCAAGCTTTTGTGAGTAATTTCCTCAGCAGTCCCTCATTCAACTCGTTTTCTTCCATCCAATCCATTCCCTTTCCTTGACGAGATAAGAATATTGTGAGAAGAGGCCTATTCAAGGTGTACTTGGAGCATTGTAAACAGGATCCTAGACCAGGTTCGCGGAATGGTGGCCGACACAGATTGTAAGTTTCAGTCTTTGTTTGATGAATAAAATAATCTCTTTTCCCTGTCCCAAATCATGATGTTTTATGTCTCCTCTTTGATTTATATATGATGTTTGACATCTAACCCTAATTTATGAATAGAATTTGCATGCTTGTAGTCCTTTTTTTCCTATCATTGGATGCAAGTCATCCTTGGGACGAGACTCGCAGTATTTGGAACTACAGAGCTTGAGGAGATCATCATCATACGTGGGATAAAAGGTACAATTACCCGATATTATATGTTATTGCTTTCTTTTCATTTATTTTGGTATGTTTGGGATAGAGTAGAAACTAGATTGACTTTTAGACAGTCATTCACTATGTCTACATCTTAAACCCTGGTGTAGTTAAAGGGGGGATTTTCCCGCTAGAAATACATTGCTTGAATATCCTCGGGTTGGAATGAGCCGAAAATGTTATTCTAATGACTGTAGATGGTTCTGGTTGGGATATCCACATGTTCTAAGGCCCAACTTATCATATCAGTATATGGAATCAGTTTCGTTTGAGATGCAACTTTGTAAATTTCTGACTTAGCCACCTATCCTAGCTTGCTTGTGATTGAATCATATTCTCCTCGACTTCAATCATTCGAGTAGAGGTAATTTTCCTACTCCACAATTTCATAAAATTTCTTCCATGATTTAATGAAATCTGTTAGTTGAGCAATAGTATCTGAAAGAATGTCTGAATTTGGGTTCGTCTCCCCTGCAAATGGATCTTGCTTCTTTCCTTCTTTACGTGGTGCCATGATTTCCAAGTATCAATGTTAGCACTCTTATGAGAAGTAAAAATATGTGAGTCTAAACTAATAAATGAGAAAGTTTTGAATGCTAATGGAAAAATGATATGAAATTCAAAATGTGTTTATTGAATAAAAAAATCTAAACACTAAATATATTTACATTTAATCAAATGACAAGTAATCATGAAAAAAACTGTCAAATTTATTACCTGATGGTCATAATATTTTCCAATCTTTTACCTTAGACACATTGAATACACCTTTAATGAACACAATTAATGAGGATAAGTTATTTCAGTGGTTTGACATTCAAGAGTTTTGAATGAAGAATGATAAATATCTCTCAAAGGATGAATTCACCGAGCAATTAACCATATATTAATTGATTTTTACATTTTAATTAATCATAACTTATGGTCACTTTAACTTTAAGTGCTTCGACACTTGGGGACTTCTTTATTTTACATTAGCGGTGCATAGAGTTGTCCCAAAGGCCAAAATCATGGAGTGATTGTTTACCGTCAATTACACCAACTAAAACATGTTTTACCCATTAATCTTAGGCGCGTTATAATTTTTTTCATTTCGACACTTTGACGCTCTAGCACTTCAGTGCTCCAGCATTGTTTTAAATTTGTTCTCAATTTGATCTTCTAGAGGACAATATTCCAAAGTGATGTGGCAGTGTGATGTCACTTTTGATGGCGTATCATGAAAATATGAGTGACACATGTCACCTGAAATAGTGCAAATTATGTGACCAAGAGTGACCAAACTGAGTTGCCACGTGTAAATATTTCCAAGTGGAATATGATGCAACAACTGTTTAATTAAAAAATTTAGTGGAAATTCAGGTCTTCGGGACTCTAGAGCTTCGCAAATTCAGGATTTTTAGGATTTTAAACATTTTGATCTTGAACTCCTGAATCATGAAGTCCCTAAGGAAACTTTGTATGTATCTGTTGTTTAAACCTTTCGCAATTCTGGAACTCCGAAGTTGCGAGAGTCATTGATCTAGATGACTTTCAATTTTTAACAGTTGGTACTTGATCCACCTAGTAAAGATGTAATGAAAAATATTTTAGTCTAAGAAATGATATTCCTATGTTTAAAATTTCATTTTGAAAAGGAAAAAACAAAAAGGAATTTTGGAAAATTGTTTTTTATTCGAAAATTTCATTTATGTTCTAATACAACCTTTAAATTCTATGTGATCTTTACGATCTACTCTTCCATTTATTTAAGTATCTTTGGCCCAACAATATCTTTGTCTACTAAGTTTTCCCATATCATAGTCGGTTTCATTTCCTACCATACAGTGCCTCAAACAGACTCATATTCAAAGATGCATGATACCCATTATTATATGAAAAATCAATGAAATGAAGATAGTTTTCAATCCTAGAATGCTTGTCCATTACATACATCCTCAACATATCTTCAATCACCTAATTGATCCTCCCTATTTACCCATTTGACTCTAGATGATATGTGGTACTAGAATATATATTTGTCCCAAATCCTTGAAACAACCCTTTCTATAAATCGAAAAGGAACTTAGGATCTTTGTCAGATAGTATTTACTTAGACACACCATGTAGCCTACAAAATTCCTTTCATGTAAATCTCTGTAATGTTGTCTTATTTATGTGTTATCTTCATTGGAATAAAATGTGCATAATTTGTAATATTTTACACCACTAACATGATGGAATCATATTTCTTTATTGTTATGGGTATCTTGGTGATGAAATCTATAGTAACAATGTCCCATTTACACTCGGGAATGGGAAATGGATATAGCAATCCCATTGGGATTGTGTGTTCATCATTTTCCTTTTAACATTCCATGCACCTAGATATATATTCAACGACATCTTTCTTTATAATTGGCCAAAAGTACTAGCTTCTCAATGCTGCAATTTTTTCCTGGTACATTGGATTTCTAGCATATGGCACATTATGCATCTCTTTCAACACTAAATTGATCAACTCCTGAGAATTAGGAGCATAAACATTGTTTATCTACAAGAGGATTTCATCCTTTTCCAGCTTGTAATATTTATATTTTAGGTGTACATTACCTTGTTGTAAGTTTCTTTAACTTGTAAATAGTGTTGGTTTAATGTTGTAGCTTCCAAAATTATACCCTTCAAATTTGATATGTACATGCTAATAGTTGTAGCATGCCTCTTATGTACCCTCCTACTGAGTGCATCAAGCTCTTTGTTCTCTTTACCCTTGATGTGATTGATGTCCAAATCATACTTGCTAAGAAATTCTAGCCAACCACTTTGTCATACATTTAATGTTTGCTAATCAAACAAGTATTTCATACCATCATGGTCTATCCTCAACTCATATTTTATGCCCATGAGCTAATGCCTCCACATTTTCATCACATTAAAAATGGCTTCAAACTCCAAGTAATGGGTAGCTTAATTCCTTTCATGTTTTTTGAGCTTCCTCAATTCATAACAAATGGCATGCCCTTCTTGGGTAAGGAGTCCACCAAGTCCTTCCTTCCATGCATTCGTGCACACAAAAATCCTCCTTTGGATCTATAATATTTAAAACAAGTGAAGCGATCAACAAACCTTTCAAGTGCTAAAAATTCTCTTCACTTTTTTAATTCCATTCAAACTTCATTCCTTTCTTTAGAAGTGAAGTTATTGTACATGGAATCCCAGGAGAAACCTTCAATGAATATCTTGTAGTAACTAGATAGACACATGAATGAAATCACCTCTAAAATATTATTTGGTGTTGACCAATATTTGATTGTATCAATCTTCTTGGATCCACTATTATTCTCTCCTTTGACACAATGTCACCCAAATAGTGGATATGCTTCTAACAAAATGATCACTTGTTCAACTTAGCATAAAATTGATGTTCCCTCAATACCTATAGCACCGATACTAGGTTTTTCTCATGATCTTCCTTTGAATTTGAGGAGATACAAATTCCATCTAAGAAGATGATGAAATACTCATATAGGTAATATATAAACACTCCATTCATCAAAACATAAAAACAACTACATAATTTGACAATCCAAATAGCACCACTACAAACTCATAATGGCCATACTGATGGGTGTTCTATATGCACTAAAAACCCTCAATTAAATTGTCAACCCAAGGTTAGTAAACTTAGAGTTGTAGCAAGATATATACCAAGGTATAAGGATTGGAACTCAAAGACTACTAATCTATTCAAGCAAAGACTAATCTATTCAAGCAAATACTACTAATGATCAAACCCTACTAAGGAACTCAAACTATGTACCCTAAGTAACCTTTGAACAAAGGATCGATGGATAGTTCTAAGAAAAAAATTAAAAAACCTACTTAAAGAAAACTAACTCAATCATAACAATAAGCAAAAGCAAACTATCTACCTAGTAAGCAATAACAATGGAAAAACTACTTGTAATTAACCCACTAAAATTCAATAAGCAACTATCCTATGGAAGCAAGTAAATAGACAAGCAACTACCCTATCAAAGAAAAATAGACAAGCAAGAAACTACTCTATTAAAGCAAGTAATCAAGCAAGAAAACAACTAACTAACCTATGATAACTTCTACAGCAAGTAAACTAATCAATAAGCAACTAATTAAGCTAAGAAGCAAGTGAACTCTATTCTTAAATTGAATCTTCACAACTACTTCTAATTTATGAAAGGAAATCTACTAGATTGAAAGCATTACGATAATAAGAGGAATTAACAACTAATCTTTAATCTATAATAATCAAATTATTCCTTAACCTACCAAAGAAAAAATATTATCTATCCTACAAAAGCAAGGAAATTATCTTCTAATCTACGAAAGCAAGAAAACTATCTTCTAATCTATGCAAGCAAGAAAACTCAAATATAGTGTTGATGGTTATGTCTCCGGTGTCTTATAATATCACGATGGCATTTAACAATGAATGATAATTCAAGAGCTATAAACTCGATATTGACTTTGATAGCAAAGTGAAAAGTGTGAATTAGGCAATCCAGTGAGAACTTAGCCATTATGGAAACAACATCAACTATCCTGCATATCCATGTGATTATTCAATCATACATTAATCATCAACAGTATAAAGATACTATTCTAGTAAATTCAATTGCATTCTATACTAATTAAGCAAACTCATACTACACTAAACTCAATAATCAACTTTGAATTGAAATTGCAACCCAGATCTAAGAAAGAAATTGCATGAAGTAAACTAAACTAGTTCTATTTTGACAATTCAAATTGCAAAAAGAGGAAATACTCATAAACATAAATTAAACACTATTTCAGCATATGACAAGTAAGCAAATGAGAAAACTAAATGACAAATTAAATAAATAAAGATAAATAGCAACTAGATAGGCAAACTAGAATTGAAAACTAAAGGCTAATGACTATCCATCCACCGAAACCCTGTCAAAGAAATCATGAATTAAAAACTATGGTTTAAACTATGGTTTTATCATCTATTTCAACATAAAGAAAACTTAATTTATCATCTAGTTACACACATGGTTAGTATATAGCCTTGCAAGATTCTTTTCTATCAACTAACAGATCATTATATACTAAAACAATCCTTCATAATAATCTGCAAAATAAACTAAAACAATTAAGCTATAAACAACAATTTATACAATAAGAAAGCATAATAAAAAATCATGTACAGAAAATAAATAAAATGACAACTACACTATCAATTCACAAACAAACTCATTGGATATTCACCTAGACTGTTGGTGGCCCCCCCATCAAGTCATGGTTAGTCTTCAAAGGTGATCCATGAGCTTCAACAACACAAATTCACTATTAAAACAAAAAACGCAGTCTTTACGCAGTTTTAGAAAAATGAAAATAGGAAAGCAGAGCTAAATTGTCTTTTTTTCTCTCTAACTCTCTACTTAACAATTGTCTGACCACCAAGGTGGTATTTATAGTTTTTACAAACTGATAGGTCGACCACTGGAAGGGTCGACCCTCTCTGAAAACAACAAATCATATTTAAGATGCCCTAACTGTCAATGGCTTCTAGAAATGAGGCAAGCCAATAATCGCCCAACATAACAACCCAAATCAAATTGTTAAGAGTTCAGTGGTTGGAGGCCATGAGCACAAGAAAAACCCATGTCTTTGATTTGCCCATCGTTGGCCTCCAATATGATAACCACCAAATCGCCCATAGTTGTTGTGCAGGACAGAGTGCCTGACGGAGTGTCGGATGGAGTACCGGATTGAGTGCCAGATGGAGTACCGGACTGAGTGCCAGATGGAGTACCGGACTGAGTGCCGGATGGAAAAACAAGCTGCGATTTTTCCCCATGACACACAAAACGCGAATTAGTTTCTTGGGATCATAAAAACATACTGATTTAAACTCAAAATCATCGCAAAACATGAATTATGCATACCTGGTGTGAATCATAGCGATTTGACACAAAATCTCTTCAAAACAGGAAAATGCATATACATATTCAGAAAAAAAGATCTAATTAACGTCATGATATCAATCATATCACGGGCACAACATTACCCCCACACCTAAGATTTTTTCGGTCCCACTGCAAACAAAAAGAAATTTCCTCTCATGACTAAGCTTTCTAAGGAGGATCATCTTTAGAAGCTTCTCCTTCTTGCCATGAATATTTTGACTTATGCCTCTTGTGTTGCATCAATTGTGCTCTGAGGTTGTGGTTGGATTTGGTCATCTCATCAACTAACCTTTGTAGGGAATTCACCTTTTCTTGGAGGACTGCATTATCGTGGTGAAGATGTATGTCCATAGTATTCCTATCTTCCAACTGTTGTAGCAACAGAAAATTCTCTTTTTGTAGCTTCTCAATGGCTGGAGGAGGATTAGTTATCTCAGAGGAAGGCTTAGATCCTTTAAAATATGTGGACAGTCTATCATTCTTAGGATCTGGAGTAGGCATTGGTGAGGTAGGAGTAATAAGGGGTTGATGAGGAGAATTAGGTTCAGATTTTGTCTTTCTCTATGGCTTCAATTCGTTTGCGGATACTTCCCTAAGTATTTCATGAGGAATTTTGAGATCGGAGGACACTTAGATAGGTTTCAAATTAGCCGGGGGTTTTGCATAAGATTTTCCTCTTGTTCTCCAGGTACTTTTTCGATAGGGTCCACTATTGAATCGATTAGAACCTCTCCTATTTGTGGGAACTGTAGAAAATTCTTGTTGAATTACTTCTTGTATCTTCATGGGTGTAGAATCAAGATATATTGAAGGCATCTGGAGATTAGAAATAGGCTTCTTGGTCTTTTTTCTCAATGAGTCTGAAGGGTTTTCAACAAGCTTCTTGGATTTTTGTTCCGGTAGATAAATGGCTTGTGTAGGAGGGTTTGGATTTTTTGGAGAGTGGGGTTTGGATGGAGAAATAGTCCTTAGGCCAAGTGTCTTTTTGTTGGTCTTAATTGTCAAGTGAGGGTTTTCAAATTGATAAATGAATGCATCCCAATTTTGCCCCTGTTTTTCTAATTCAGCTAAAACAAGGAGTTTGATCAGGCCATGGTGAAAGAGGCTATTGTGGGGGTTGGTTACATTCTTCATCACTTGAGAGGACATCTTATCCAAGCTATTTAGAAAGTAGAATGGAAAGTTCAAAGGTTTATTGAACTGAAAATGAGCTAACAATCTGAAATGATAGGCTTTAAAGGTGGAATATCTACCTTCACATGTGATTAACTTGGTGATGACTATGAGAGGGTTGATCAGTTCCTCTTTTATTCACTCCTTGGAGTATCCCTTAGCTCTAGATATGTTTTGAAATTCAGGTTTAAAAACCTTTTTATAGCTTGATCGCAGTAGCTGGTGGTTTTTAAACCATCTATCTCCTACTCTTGGAAGCTTCGTGGCTGCAGCAATGGATTCCTCTGAGACCCCAAAGGTAACAGACCCCGCCTGCATTGTATTCCCATCAAAACTAAGGGAAAATTGCATTGGTATGCCATCATTGTGGCCCTACAAGTGAGATAGAAATGGCCCCCAACCTATGCGTAAAAACACCTCCCTGCACTATGAAAACTCAGGGATGGCGAAGAGGTCTGTGTAGGAAGACGATTCATACCGTTTGGGCATCGTGATGGTGTGGAGAAATGAACAAAGGAAAAATTTACCAAGAGAGGGTGCGATCGGGTCAAGGAATGGCACGAATTGAACAAAGGCCGAGTGCAATTTGAACAGAGGAATGAATGACAGAGGTTGAGTGCATTCTTAAAATAGGGGCAAATGCAAATGGCAGAGGTGAATTGGGATAATAGGTAATCCAATCCCATTTTTGAATGCGCCTAGGGTGGAATTGGTTGCACACATGCGTGCATGAGTTGCCATGTGTGAGCAATTTCGAATTCAAAGGAACATTTTTGTGGGAAATCTTAATGATGCGAAGTTAGATCAATGTCCAACTCTTTTTACTTGGACATTTGATCATGAAAATGTCTAAATTTTGCATCCTCAATCTTGATTGCCTTCAACCAATTCAATTAAATGTCATTGATTCCTAGTTACCTGAAATTGTGGACAGTTACTAGTGTGTAAATTCATATCGCACTTCATTCAACACCTCATATGACACTTCATACAGCACCTCATATGACACTTCATACAACACCTTTGTGTTAAATACATTTTTATCTCCTGTAATGGATAGCCTGCAATATTGAAATGGTTTTGAGAGTCACAGTGATTAAGAGCAGAGGCAGAATGTTCCATTGTTGTTGATTTTGCCACCATGATCACTCAATCCACTTGCATATAACATGTAATGTCAAACCTACATTGAACATCCTGTAATATAAATGAACCAATAAAGTGGTTTGTTAAGTATATGTACAACAATTTATAGCACACAAGAGATTTAGCACTTCAAAATAAAATGACTGTTGATGTAATAACCTGTATCATGAAAATAATACAAATCTTTTTTATAAATATTTACTTCTCTAGGAAATGATCATTTGTCAACTCATGAACCCCTCCCCCACACCTAAGTATTGTGACACATCACAATCAAAAGTATAGGAAACCAGTCAGTTCTCTCGATAGTCGAAGATTTACAGTTTGTAAAGTGTAAAGATAAATCTCACAGATTGAACTGACGAGACGGTTAGAAGATGGCCCCACCTATAGGATAAGACATCCTATATATAGATAATAAGATGTAGGCAAGAGAGTTTCAAGATAGTCTTGGAGTTAGTTCCCAATGGAAATTTTATGGAGTTCATTAACCTTATCTTAACCATACATACTTCATGTCAGCTCTGTCTGCAAGTAATGTCGTACATAAAGACAAGTTTAAATTTATTATTTATTTTTTGTCAGATTACCATCCTCGCTAGGTAGAATGCCCCGCTACCAACAAGCCTTTTCAATACCCCGACGGGTTTACCTAGTCATACCACAGGCCGATACCTGCTGCCAGCAGGCCTATTCAGTATCGCGGTGGGTTAGCCTCTTACACCCTCAGAGACTGGCCCTCCATATTTTAATATTTTAGTATAAGATTTAATTATGAAAGAAGATGGTGGGATAGCTCTGAAAACAAATTTTTTTATTTTTATTTTTTTCAATTGGGATGGTATTTATGTTAGAGGATGACTTTCCGTTATATTCCTTAGTGATTGTGTTGATGTAAGGGGTACTTAAGAGGACATGACCTATCTAAAGATATGATATAATCAAGCTATTTAGTGTGTAGTGGATGGTACCATTGAGAAAGAACAGAAAGGTATCTCTAGGCTTAACACACTTTCTTCTTTTGTAAGTTGTTTTGATGTTTCCATGACTAACCGCTAATCAGAACTCCTTGTTACTCTTTAATAAAGATACTTTACTCACTTACTTAGGTTTCTAGGGAAAATTGTACAAGAGACCTCTAAGCTTGATGGTTACGGTATCACTTCCTTATACAGTGGTGAAGATTTTCAAGAGAAACTTCTTTTTAGAATGCCTTAAGAAAATGATTTTTTTTGCAAAAATATGGCTAATTACAGCAAGTCAATATTCATTTGATGCTTAGCAGACAACAAAGTTCAAGTGTAACAATGTTTTGAAGAAAAATATTTCTTTTATATTTCCTTGAAACTGTCTACTCCTGGTGAAATAAATACCTACAAAATTTTCTAGAATTGCTTAACAACAAAATTCAAAATTATTTACATATGTACAGTGGAAAATTCAGAAAAATTTCAAGAACAAGGGGGGACTTTCCCATCTACTAAGGCCAATGCCTTGTCAGTTGACATGACCTATGGAAAATCCTCTTTGGAAATGGGCTTATGATAAAATTTGAGTTGGTGTCCATTCACTACAAAGGAGACTTATCCATCGTCAATTTTTTTGATTTTCACAGCTCCATTGTCATATACAGTGACTACCTCGTAAGGGCCCAACCACCGGGTGGTGAGTTTGCCTTTGAAGGTTTTAAATCGAGAATCAAACAACATAGCCCAATCACCAGAATGGAAGTGTTTGTTCTTAATAAAATTTTCATGCCACTTGCTCCCCTAGTTTTGGACTAATATTGTTCGTTGGATGGCATCTTGCTTGATATCATCCAACTCATTCAGTTGTAGGGCTCAATTCTTCTGAGTCTCATCTAAGTTTAATCCCAATTCTGCGGAAATACATAAGGTCCTTACTTGGAATTCTATTGGTAGAAGTACTTGTTTCCCATACACTAGCTCATAAGGGGTGTGTCCAGTGGTGTTTCTGCAGGTGGTCTGGTAAGCCCACAAGGCCTGTGGAAGCCTATCAACCCAATCCCAGTGATGTAATTGAACAGTATTGATTAAGATAGCTTCCAGAACTTTGTTTGTAGATTCTACCTGACCATTAGCTTGTGGGTGGTATGGAGAAGATTTACAGTGTTTAATCCCATATTTCTCTGTTAGCTCTCTCATCAGCTTGGAAGTGAATTGAGTTCCCTGGTCTGTAACAATTTCACGAGGGACACTAAAGCGGGTAAATATGTCTTCATAAATGAATTCGACAACATACTTTTTTGTTTCCCTGAATAGGTATTTTTCCTCTACCCACTTGGTGACATAGTCTATACAAACTAAAATATAGTTCTTATTACGGGACATGGGTGAAATTGGTCCTACATAGTCAAGGGCCCATTTTTCGAAGGGTTCTATCATAACTTGGGCACGCAAGGAAATTTCGTCAATTGACATAGGTCTTCCTATCCTTTGGCAACTATCACAAATCCTCACATACTTGGAAGCATCATTGAAAATGATAGGCCAATAATATCCTTAATGTAACACCTTATATGTTGTACGTTTGTTAGAAAAATGGCCACCACATGGTCCATCATGACAACTTCGTAATATTTCTGGTACCTCGTCCTCTCATACACATCTACGAATATTCAAATCATGACCTGTGCGAAAAAGGTCATGGCCAACCCAAGAGTAATTAGCACTTTGCGTAATAATTTTACGCTTTTCATGAGCTGACAAATGAGATAGTAACTTCCTAATAGCCAGATAGTTTTCCATATCCGCAAACCAAGGGGAATTTACGGAGAGGGAAAAAAGGTGCTCATCTGGGAAACTATCATCTATAGGGATATCATCATCCTCATTTTTTATTCGTGAAATAAAATCATCTACCAAATTATCATTTCCTGGTCGGTCAAGCACGATGATGTTAAACTCTTGCAATTGCAGGAGCCACCTAGTCACTCGGTCATTAGTTATGGGTTTATTCATGAGAAATCTAATGGTGGAATTAATTCTATGTACAAATACTTCGTAACCTATAATGTAATGATGAAACTTATTGATAGCATGAACTACTACCAAGAATTCCTTCTCGGTAACTGTGTAGTTTAACTCGGCAGGGGATAAGTGCTTGCCCACAAAATAAATGGCATAGGATTGTTGGTCCTCTTTCTGCCATAATACTTATCCTATTGCGGTGTAGGAGGCATCACTAGATATGTGAAATGGGAGAGTCCAATTGGGCCCTCTAATAATCGGTGCCACAGACAACTTAGCATTCAGGGTTTCAAAGGCAGTTTGACACTACTCAGTCCAAACAAAATCAACATCCTTTATTAACAATCCAAACATAGGTGCAACAATATTTGTAAATTTTTCAATAAACTATTGGTAGTATCTGGCATGTCCAAGAAATATTATTACCTCTTTCTGAGTCTTCGGGGGTGGAATTATGATGATGACCTTAATCTTTGAAGGATCGACTTTTATTCCTTCATATGAAACATGATGTCCTAGAACCACTCCTTCAGTTAACAACATTTTACATTTTACATGAATTAGAGACAAGTTCATTTCTTGGCATCTGATAAGAATTTTTATAAGTTATCTAAGGATTCCTCGTAAGTGTTGTCATAAACTATGAAGTCATCCATGTAGACCTCCACACAGTCATGAATAAGATCAGCAAATATCCCTAGTAATTCTCGTTGAAATGTGGCAGGAGCATTACACAATCCAAATGGTAAAACCCTATAGGCATAGGTGCCCCAAGGACAAGTAAAGGTGGTCTTTTCCTGGTCCTTGGGTGCTATGAGAATTTGATTGTACCCTCTATACCCATCTAAGAAGGAGAAATACTTATTTCCATATAGGGTATCCAAAACTTGGTCGATGAAAGAAAGAGGAAAGTAATCCTTTAGAGTGGCTTTGTTGAGTTCCCGGAAATCAACACAAATTCTCCATTTCTTATCCGGATTTATGTAGGAACACAATGAAATACATAAATACACATAAACGCAGAGATGCAGAGGAAATAAGACT